>CALNHX010004447.1:0-127640 GCA_940337035.1 Agriotes lineatus
GACTCCATTCACGCTCAAGTCACAAACATACCAGATCAAAGAGAAAGTCAGAAAAATAGGAAAGCAACTCATGGGCCACCACATTCATACCAAAGACCATATACACTGAACGAAAAGGAAAAGGGATAGGTAAATGTCGGAAGGAAAGAAGGCGAAGAATGAAGGACTGATCGTCTCGACACAAACTAAATCATTCACCAGAAAAATCTGTGAACAATAATCCCGAACTATCGGAAACTCGCTCGTACGAACCAAAAGACGTTCACCAGGAAAATCTGTGAACAATGATCCCTCACTAACGGAAACTTAATCGTACAGCAAAAAAAAAGGTTCACCAGAAGAATCTGTGAACGATAACTCCGTTTTAACGGAAACAAACCTAACACTGAACAACCAACTACTCGCGAATGTTAACGTAAACCCAACAAGGACTAGTGTCAAGCAACCCAAAATCCCTCAAATGACGTAAACGGTACATAACCTAAATAAATATTGCAAGACACCAGGTGCTAACCAAACGACACCTACAAAACTCACATTCGCAAGCATTCAGCTACCCTAATGCTAAAGAGACGGAGAGAACAAGATGATATAGCTCCCTATACTCTAAAATGGGGAAAACAAGATGATAATGATCCCTATAGTGACCTTCCCTGCGTGCCCAACCAACCACCCTACGCACGTTCACTCTAAATCCTCATCTTCATGAACCTTTAAATCCTGTACATGCCACGAACCTAAACTCCGACGAGTCTCAAAATCCTCCAGCTCATACACATTCGGCGATACCTTTTGTCTAACACGGCATTTGATAAACTTGGGAGTCAGCTTGGCAGCCACGTAATCGGCCTTATTCGAGAGGGTATAATTCCTCTTCCACACAGTCTGACCTAACTCTAAACTAACTGGTCGACGCCTCAAATTATAACGCTGAGTGCTGGTATGGAAAGCCTTATCGAGACGCGCCTTAACAGTAGCATAAATGCTCCTCAAACCCTTAAGATGTTCGTTAAGATCGGTCCGATCGTGGAAATCAAGAGGTTGGTTGCCCTGGTCCCGAAGTCGATGCATCTTCCCCGACAGACACGGTTCTCTACCAAAATTCAAATAGGCTGGGGAATAACCTGTAACTTCATGTACCGCTGTACGTAACGCATAACCCAACTGTGGTAACTTCTCATCCCATGTTCGATGATCGTTGTTAACATAGGACCGTATCATGGTCTTGATGACTCGATTCACCCGTTCACATGGGTTTGCCTGTGGATGGTAATTGGCATTATACACAATCTTGCTGTCATAGCGCTTGGCTAAATCCCGAAATGCCTTACTGACGTACTGCTTCCCATTATCACAAATTATCCTCTCGGGAGCACCGAAGACCAACATAACCTCATTCTCAAGATGTTTAACCACCGCCGCACTCGTAGCTGTCTTCAGAGGGAACATCATTGCATACTTCGTGAAACAATCGACAACAACCAAAATAAACCGATTACGCTTAGCTGACACCGGAAGCGGACCTACCAAATCAGTACAGATAACCTCCCAAGGAAGAGAAAGAATACGCTTGTGCATTTCACCATAAGGTTTCCTCTGGTCGGGTTTCTGGGAAGTACACACTGGGCATCTACGAACGTAACGGGCCACATCGACGTTCATCTTTGGCCAGTAATAACGAGCTGAAACACGCCTAAGAGTTTTGAAATAACCAAAGTGTCCAGCCGTCGGCTCATCATGATTCTCCACTAAAACTTTGGCACGTAAAGACTTTGGAACCACCAGCTTCCAATCACAATCCCTATTCAAGTTAGGAGACCCTGCATGCGTTAACTTAAAGATGTTATTGCCCTCCACACGCCACTGGGGAAAATTGTGAGGGGTTTCGACAATTCTTGCCCTAAGCTTCGTATACCACTGGTCCTGGTCGGCTTCTTGAATCTCAATTGCTGCTATAGCCCTAGACAACGCATCCGGTACTACATTCTCAGATCCCTTACGGTAACTAATCGTGAAATCGTAACCCTGTAACCTTAACGCCCAACGAGCTAAACGACCTGATGGATTCTGTAGCTTCCATAACCACAATAGAGAATGGTGATCGGTGACAACATGGAATTGGACTCCTTCCACATACGGGCGGAACTTCTCGATAGCCCATACCACAGCGAGACACTCGAGCTCGGTTGCTGAAAACTTTTTCTCCTGGTGAGTCAAACTCCTGCTAGCATAGGCAATAACACGCTCTTCCCCTCCGATCTTCTGGGTGAGTACGCAACCTAAACCAACTTGTGAGGCATCAGTCTGCAAGGTGAAAGGTTCCTTGAAATCCGGACAAGTCAAGATAGGGGCCGAAACTAGACACTGTTTTATGTCTTGAAATGCTGCCTCGGCCTCAGGATTCCAGCTAAAAGTCGCCGACTTCCGAGTCAATCGATGAAGTGGTGCCACACGAGAAGCAAAATCTCTAACAAACCTCCTATACCACGAGATGAGCCCTACAAAACGCCGGACATCCTTACTAGACTTTGGAGTAGGATAATTCACCATACACTCAACCTTAGACGGATCTACTCGCAAGCCTTGCCTATCGATGACATAACCTAAATATTTCAGTTGCGATTTCACAAACTCACACTTCTCGGGATTGACCGTGAGTCCAGCCTGTAACAATCTGGTGAAGACCTTTTGCAGAATCTCTAAATGCATCGTGAAGGTAGGGGTGGCCACAATGATATCATCCAAATAAACTGACACGTAAGGTGTTAAGTCAGAACGCAACAGCTGGTCTACCAAACGCTGAAAAGTCCCGGGGGCATTATGTAACCCGAACGGTAATCTACGGAACTGGTAGAGCCCCTTACCAGGAACGACAAACGCTGTCTTCTCCTTGCTGCTCTCCTCCAACTCCACCTGCCAATAAGCGGACTTTAAATCAATGGACGATAAGTATTGGGCGTTAGAAAGCCTATCAAGGATGACGGACATATACGGCAAAGGGTACGCATCCCGCTTGGTCACGCTGTTCACCTTCCTGAAATCTACGCAGAACCGATATTCCCCGCTGGACTTCTTGACCATCACCACTGGTGAGCTCCATGGCGAAGAAGAAGGTTCAATAACTCCCAACTCTAACATGGTGTCAATTTCCTGGTCAATCTTTTCCTGAATATAGGGCGACACCGGATAGTAACGCTGTTTAATAGGAAGGGCATCTCCCGTGTCGATAACATGCTTGACCCCTTTGGCACAACCTAAGCCTGGCTTCATCTGCTGGAAAAAATGTGCCACCAAGTCATCTAAGGCTTGAGCCTCCCCACTGGTTAGGTCCTCTTTCATGCGGATGGCGTTGACGACCGCCTTATTACCAAAATCCCAAGTATTCTTCCTAAAGTGCGGAACCAGATCCATTCCCTTCCAAAAATCAATGCTTAAGATGATGTCCTCGGCGACATCTTGAATTACTACGGCCTTAATAACCTTGACCTTATCTTTCAACCTAAAGGGTACATAAATTTCTCCCAGCGCTGTACAAGATCGACCATCAGCTACCGTAACCGAAGAGTAACTGCTCTCTAATGTAAGTCCGATGTCCTGTAATTTCTTCCAACCGTCTCCTCCAATCACAGTTCGACTGGCCCCGGAATCCAACAGACACACGAATGATATTCCATAAACCTCCACCTGTAAGTAAGGACGAGGATCCCCTTTTCGATTAGAGAAAGCACTAAAAACTTTGGCCCTCCGGCCCAGAAAATTAACAGAACTCGAACTCCACGATGAATTGGCCGACTGCCCTCTTAAGATCGACGTCCGGCTACCCGACGACCTCGCGTCGTTTCCCGAACACTTCGGACAAGTACTCTTCACTACACCTGTAGCGCCACATGAAAAACAAAAACGTCTCGTTCGAGGTTTAGAACACCTAGTAAAATTGTGACCAGTCTCCAGACAATTCCAACATTTCCTCGCTGGGACCACAGTATCAATAGATTCAACACGAGCCTTGGGAGTTTTACCATTAGATGGACAAGCTAAATCGGGTTCCAAAAAATCAACCTTATTGACCGTAGGGGTTCGATAACTAGTTGCCAGATCTTTAGTAGCCTCCAACTTCTTGCACAACTGCAATAATTCCGAAACGCTATGATAATCCTGTAAAGCAACCCCCCTAATGAAAAATGGATCGATGTTACGTCGAATCACCGTTAATTTCTCCCGCTCTGATGGTGGGTGAGATAGCCTAGAAAACAAGTTCACCATACAAGCGAAATAATTTCCAACTTTTTCCTGAGGACCCTGGACCCGCGCCCTAATTTCATTCCACAGTTCGACTTCATAGTCGAACGGCAAGTATTCCTCCCTCAAATAACGAATAAAGTCGTCCCACGAGTTGATCTGACCCCTAACAGAACGATACCAGATCAATGCGCTACCACACAGCAAGTCGATGATGGCATTCTTCAAGTCTGCTGGAGCGACTCCTCGGGCGACCCGTAACTCTTCCACTCTTTCAATGAAAGCGTTTACGCTAAGTCCAGTATTATCCCCACTGAAAGAAATACCCCACTTGTGGACTGGTACAACCTTACAGCTAGCATTAGAATTGCTTGAAGGCGGCTGAGTAACATTAACAGCAGCGGCAGAACTCCCCACTCCTGCTGGAACCAAAGGATCTCCCGCAGGTTGACCTAATTTGTCTAAATTGTCCTCAATGCAATTCAGTTGATCTACTACCTTGTTGATCGACTTCTCAAGGCCGACCTCCTTATCTGAAACGACCAACCTACTCAAACGTCCATATAAATGTCGAAGTTTGGATGAGACAACCCTAAACTCATTTTGTTCCGGAGACCTAATCGTACTAATAAAGTCTGCCAACTCAGTGGTCTTCTTATCGCAGACCTCAATCTCTTTCGCAACATCGGCCACAAAATTCGGTGCTAGTGGAAGTTCCCCAAACTGTTCTTTCCCTAAAAATTCCTTTAATTTCTTCCTCATAGTAGCAACAGTCTCTCCCTTCAAGCTGGTACAACCCCTAACCGATAATTCATAAATAAGTTCGTCGCGAGCTAGACGATGAGGATCCATGATCACAATCAATAAATACAAACGACTACTTAATACACTAACTTCAACTAATCGATTAAATATTTATACCCTAACAATAGCATGCACCAACAAAGGTTCACCAAAATCCCCAATTACACCTAAATGTACCTCAATATACCTAAATGCCAAAATCCAAAATCTATCATGCACCTAATGTACCAAAAAAATATGGCTCGAATGCCAAATATGCTACCAAGCCAAAAATCCAAACGTTCGTAAGGTTGGAGAAAGTCCTACCATACGAATCCCTAAATCTCAAATAATGGCTTAAATGCCAAACCCTAAAATCCTATACACGGATGGAGAATGTTCTAACAAATCTCGCAACAACGACACAACAATTCCAGCCGTACAAATATTCAACAATCGGTGCTTCGCAGCTCAAAAAAAATATTCCAAACCAAATTCCCAAATTCGCACAAGACTCCTATAAACATATCATGAAATAAACAAATTCGCCAAGACGAACAGGATGGAAGGAGTAACAAGGGCTAAGGTATAAACAATAACCAGTAATATACTCAATAAATAACATCAAACAATCCTAACTAAATATTTGCCAGTAATTACGGGATCCCTAACTAGAAAAGTTTCTCAAAAAATTGCCTTCACAGCGGGCGCCATTTTGTTACATCAACAATTGCCGATGGTAAATCGGAACATGCTCGTACTAACTCAGGAGAAGGGTCGTGGGCAACTTACCTTCCAAAAAAACTACAGATCGAACGGATAAGGGCGCCAAGGGGTTTGCAGCCTTATGTTCCACTCGTTCGTTTAAGCAAAAAAACCACTAAACTCGCTCAAGATAGCAATGCAACGTAAACAATAAAACAAAACCCACAGAGTGATAAATCGTATAATATTCTAATATTTAATGTATCGGATAACAGGGAGGCATGAAATTGTTTTGTAATTACTGGCATAAAGTACACAGACAAGACTAGCACAAAATAAATATATATCACAGTAGGCAAATATATATCACATTATTACTTATTTCACAAATTCAATCGGGTGCATCCGAAATCGCAGCTAGGCTGACGGCCTCGTAACTAATTTCTAAATGGACTTACTTTCAGCACTAAATTTGGCCAAAACACATTAATTAATAGCAACCCGACGGCTAAGAGAATGTCACCGTTGTACTGCGTTCCATTTTTTTTGTATGTATCATAATAATTTACGGATACCCACGTAAGCAATCAGATCTGTCTGCCCTATGGAAATAAGCAACTGCTGAATACTGTTCCAGCTATTTTAATTAATCCGAAGGAGCATGGAACTATCGCAACTAGGTTTGCCACTCGCTCAGCGAAATTTCAATCCAAAATGAGCTTCGGCGAATTTACTTTAACATAAGCACAGCGAAAGCTCGCACTTCGTGTGACCCTTGATTACAACAATTACTTGCGGTGAAGCCGCTAATAACAGAACCCTATATGAATTGCTAAACAAGATAACGCAGGCAATTGAAAATTCCAGTGCATCCTAGCAGTTAACGAACATAATACTATGCCGCACAACAAAATCGTTTAGAGAGTTCGTATAACAAAATGCAAAATAATCGAGGTAGGTTTTAAACCAAACTCGGCATCAAGAGGTCACTCCAATCACCAGGGGGCTGCTCCTCAGGGAAGCTGTGAGCCACCACAAACAGGACTCTGTCTCAAATCTCTCCGAGGGGTGTGCGAGGATCCACAGCAATCGACTTTGGGATGATCTCAGCCCGAAGCAAGGAGGATCTCAGCCCGAAGCAAGGAGGATCTCAGCCCGAAGCAAGGAGGATCTCAGCCCGAAGCAAGGAGCTGAGCAAACACACAACCAAAATTTGTGGTCGAATAAGAAAAGAGAAGCGTGCTTACCCAGGAAAGCCTGATAATCGCCTAACAGAAAAATGTGCTTTACACTAACAGAGGTATTGGTAAACTTTCCTGGCCCATCGACGGAAAGGATGTTAAAATAACGACTGCCACAACCACTAGGTTCTTTGGGCGTCCTTTACGAACCCTACTTTCAGTTCAGCTTCCTACATGGGAGACGATGCACCTCGAAGATTGTCCAAACAAACAATTTAGCGGGCAGACATCTTAGCAAGCAACTTTTCACGAAAAACGGACGCTTCCCTAACGCCATCTCACGACAACGGCGGAAGTTGTTGGTGCCGATAATACAGAGCCCTGAACCAATATTTTAAATACGAACTTCTCAAAGAGAAAATAGAAACCTGTATTTCCACTAGAACTGTTTCAATTGCGATTTGAATTGTCCGAAAACGACAGGTTGCCTGCCAATCAGGCGGAGAGTACTGCATAATTACGAGAAAACAATTCATTGGTTTCACTGTCATGTAAGAAACATGTAAATATTACTTACTCCATGAAGAAATCCGTTTCATCAACGATCCTACTTTGTGGCTGAAAACCTGGGCCATGTGTGACACTTTCATTTTATTCATTTTATTTGGGAACACGTGTGCGTCCGTTAGCTTTGGGCATAAACGGGTGTCATCCAACGTGTCCAGCATATATAAATCTTGTATGTGTGACCACTTGGCAACTTTGGCAACCCCATTGGTATTAAAATGTAAATTTTTAGTTATTAGATTGTTTCTGATCCCTTTAAACAAATGTGGAACGTCATATAAAGGAACAACTTCCACATTTTGGACTAAGAATCCAAAAAATCTGTTATCGCTGCCACGTCTCCTACATTCCTCTTCTGTTTCCTTGACCAAGGCATTTATGGCAGCCTGATTTGCACTGCCCTGGTCACAAATTGTGGCTACAACATTCAGACCAATATTTTGGCATTGCATGATTATTTCTTTTATCATTTTTTTTTAATTGTGCCGTCTTTGTTGGCCCTTTACTAAATGTAAAATAAACGGCTTGTTTCCACTGACGACATATGCCTTTAATCATAAACACATTTGCATAATTAGCAATATGTGTGGATCGCTTATCGCCAAAATCTTCCACTCCTATGCAATTTAGCCTATGATTATACACAAGTGATGGTGTGATAGCCATTTCATCAAAAATGACTGCACACATTGTGTCACTGGCGTTTTTAAACAGCGATACCCTCCTTTAGTGCTTTGAAAATTTGCTGGTTAATCCCTGGTTTGTAAGGTATTTTATTAAGCAGATTTGTCAAAGTTCTTCTTGAAGGCAAGGTAAAAATTTTTGACAATAACCGATTGCCTCTGCCACTTGCTTTTAATAAAGTTAGCGACAATATTTTTTCATTGAGAGTAAATCTCCTTGCCATAGGAGGTAAGCGCTGGGTTCGCAGTTGTTGCATAATAAATGTGTATGTCGTCTCATTGACACTCTCCAACAAATTTGCAAAATTGGGGCATTTCGCAACCTTTTCTGCATTTGCCAGTCTCGTTTGTAGATTTTTTATTTTGTGCTGCATGAATGCACTTTTCCGTCCCCACTCACACAAGCTTTTATAAAATTTCGTGCATTTTGGGGTTAAATCTGCTTGTCGGGTGACATTTGCTGACTGCAGAATTCCCCGTCGTTTCTTGCCTGAAACAATACGTTTCGTTATTAAACATTGTTGCTTATACAATTACAATATTGGTTCGTACGCCAGCAATATGTTGCGATGAAATATTACATCATTTTTAACTGTTATTCTTAAACTTTTCTTATGGCATGCACTTACTGTATAATTTGGCTGAGGAAGTTCTCGGCTCTCGAAGATGGTGCTGTGACTCCTGCATATGTGCTGTTGATGTGGTAGCAGTAGCTTGTTCTAAAGTGACGGCTGCTTCTTGTACTCGTTCCAAGATGGCTATACATAATAAACCCAATATTTATCTTACTATATTATTAGGCTAGAACTTATTTACTTGGTAAGCAGAAAGTAGAAACCTCGGCCTGTATGTTGTCAAGTGAATGACCTGAAGCATCATGCTGTGTTGAGGTAGATGGCTCATCCGGCATAGTTCCGCATATTTGCTCAGGAATAACTATTATTATCAAAAATTTACATATTAATATAATGCATGTCAAAATGTTTTTCATTATAAGTACCTGGCAATGGTAAGAACAAAGTTGGAACTGCATCTTTCCGAAGCCCCCTTTTTGTTCCTGGAACTATATATTCCTCTGCAAAATGTTTATTGCACACATAAAACGCCCCATATATTTGTATGGGTTCTAAATGATCCAGCAGTGGTAGCTGAATATTCCGTTTCCATTTGGCAAGCAACTCAGGGTCACTTTTTGGAAAGCGGTGTCTCTTTGTTGAACGATTTGTGCATCCAGGAACACAACACTTATTTTTATATTTTACATTGTCCGGCTCCATTACGCCGTACTTAACGTCCGTAATGTAACACAAAAACACCAAACACAACAACAAACAGTAAATAACAATAACAATGTTGGTATAACCAATAATCGAACACAATAATATTGAATAAACACGATAAACATAAATATTGTCGATTTGCCGATAAACCAGAACGCCTTCTGATTTGTTTAGTACTATTAGCGTCGTCCAACGGATGCAGGGGGAACTAATAGCGAAGATGTAAACCACAGGAATTATATTTCAGGTTCAGTCATTTAGCTTTCACATCTAATATACGTGATTTGTGATGCTACTTGAAGATCTAGGTGCTGAAGAACGAGAAACAGTTTTATTAGAAGGTAGAATAACCTGTTCTACACTAATCCCAGAAGGTCTAGGTGTTACATCCAAAATGGGTACAGGTGCTGAAATACGAGAATCAGTTTCATTAGAGGGTGGATTGGACAGAAGGCTGAATGTTACAGGTTTTTTCAGCTTCAATTTCGGCTGCAAGTAAATCTGCATCAGAAAAAATGTGTTTATTGAATGGGTATATCCCAGTGACTCTAAAGCCGTTAACAGCTATTTCGTTTGAGATTTTAGGAAGGCTCTTCCAAAGAGTTCTGATACGTTGGCTTCGTAAGCAGTAAGTGGGCGATTGTTGGGGCGTAACCAAATTATTATCTGCTCACTGTAGTACACCTTTAATACACCCATAAATGTTTTAGCCTACGGCTGTAGATTATGCGTGGAGCGAGGGCGTAGAGAAATTATGGTAACGTGATTATCCCTAGCCAGATCTATAACGTCAATATTTCGCGTATGGCAATAATCTCCATCCAAAATAAGTAGAACTGCCAAATTCTTGCTCGGTTTGACAATTCTAATAAAATGTTCCATCCACTTGGTGAATATGGGGCCTTGTTCCCACCCACGCGGGCGAACGGCCTCAATCGTACCTGGAGGAGCCCCTCTCATAAGTTGATTATTCATATTCTTTCCAGGGAAGATCAGCATTGGTGGAACGTATTGTCCACTGGCACTCATTGAGGCGATTAACGCTATTAAGGATCCCCTCTATGCTGAAGTAAGAGAAGCTATCTGTCTTTTGCCTTTGCGTCCGATGATTTCCACTATTTTGCCTTGTACTGCGGTTAATCCGGTCTCGTTTATATTAAAAATACAATCAGGGGTATACAACTTTTTCTCATATTCCCCCTCAAGAAATTGAAAAAAAATCTTTGTTGAATACTCGCAAAGGACGTTCCGGCTGATCTCCGTACGGGCAAGGTTTTTCTATGGCGATCCAAAAACAAGTCTAACCAAGCTGCCAGCTGCCATGGACTTTCCAAACGAATGCTGGAGACCGTTTGTGCTGGCTAGCATATACGTTGTACATCTAAGATCTTTCTTGGATAATCCAAAGAATTTAGCTTTCATAGCCAAAATGTAATGCACCAATTCTTCTTCTATTTCTTCACGTAGTACAGTTTACGCTCGACCTTTGTACGTGCAGCTTCACTTGGTTCAAGACCTTCATTTTTTGCACAACGTTGTAACGTTGAACGCGGTACTTGAACAGTTTTGGCAGCTCTCGAGGTAGGTACTTATTTCCTTTTAGCGGACCGCTCTTATAGCCTGCTCCATATTTTCTTCACTCCATTGCTCGAAACAGCTTTTGGAGTTGAATGTCGTGGTATTCTGAAACATTTCTGGTGTAAATTTTTAAGCTGGTCCAAATATGGGCTAGTAGCCTATATTGTTAGCGCTAAAGTAGCCTATATTAGAAAAAATCAACAAAGATTTGCAAATAGGTTATTTCACTACCATTTTGAAGTAGAGATCCGTATTCTATACAGAATGTATGCCCCATCGAACATGAAGTACGTGCCACAAAAAGTAATTTTAAATTCTACTAAGATTTCATGAAACAAGAAAATAAAGCTTACCTAAAAATGTTTTCTGCTGTGCACAAACCAACAACACTCGAAACAATTATCTTACCGGCTGGACATTTTAATTTCCTAACGTATATTACTATATTGTGGAGAGGAGTGACGAACCACCCCACTAACAAAGTTGGAAGGGCTCCAAAGAACGGCATCAATTATATGAAGAATATATTGCCAAATATAATAATATTACTATTCTGTAATGCCAACTACAAGTTGCACTGACTTTCACGAAATGGCAGCATATGTAAGGCAAGATCAAGGCGTCACGATATGGCAGCATATGTAAGGAAAAATCCAGGCCAACTAAATAGTTGGCCATGAGAAAAATAATAGAGGCGAAGGTGGCAATATGGAACTCCTGTTTATTTTTTGTTGTTATAGAAATAAAAATAAAAATGCAATATTTTCCCAAATTATGTTCTAGTTGTTCGTAAACTATTCTAGTAATGATATTTGAAATGAAAAAAGAAATAAGTAATCACTTTTATGAAATATATGAGTTTATTTGAAAAAAGTGATTTTAATTTTTAGCCAAAGTAGCTGGGTAATATGGCCCCCGAGGTTCCATATTAAATGTACGAGAAATCATTATTTACAGAAGACACAAACATAGTTGTCATATTCACACCCAGCACAATCGTGGGCCCAACCATTGCACATGATGCACCGAGTTCACAATTCTCCTCTATGGTCTTCCGAATACCTATTGTAGCAGAACATGCAATGGGCATCTTGGTCATCAGCTGGTTGGACGCCCTCTATATCCGACATAATGGATTTTCCAGAGCTGATTGATTGGTATCCGAGCTGCTTTCCTGTGCCCGGGAAGTACTGGGACATGCAGATTTACCGCGGCCTCTGCGTCCACCATGACCACGTGTACTACGACAACCTCACCCACGGCCGGGTTATCGTACTGAAATTCTTTCTATTGATTGCTGCAAATCGTTTTTATAGGGCGAGCTGGATATCACTGCTGCTTTACCAGCTTTTCGTCCTCTTGTTGATTTTTTCTTCTAATCTATCGGAACAGGTAAAATATCAGCAGGTAGTGCTTATGGAGACAGATGAATGATCTTGCGGAAGAGGTAAGTTGTCAACAGGCGGTGTTACGGTGTCTGTGGGAAATGACGTATTGATGCCATTGATGCATCGAGCATCTTTTGTATTTTTAAGTGTGACACCAGCTGCTCCTCTAATAGGTTTGGTAGTAATGGCTTCCGTCCCAGTTTCTTTGTAACAACTAGATCTGGTAGTTCATCACTTCTAGCAAGCTTCTGCAACATAGTTTTCGGGACAGCAAATTGTTTAGCAGCTTTCTTCAGACCCATCTGCTTCTCTCTGGTGGCCTTGACAGCCTTTGCCATCGATATTCTGTCTCTTTGGTTTCGGTGAAAGAACGATGCGTGGCATAACTGCAACCATTTCAAAATAAAACATATAGTGCATGTAATTTGGGCTCAGGACCCATAATACCTACACCTATAAGGTTCCATAATGCATGCACCAACACCGCTAGTACTTACAATAACGGAAATAGTGTTGTTTGTCTCATTTACCTGCAGAGTTACGAAGAACCGTCCTTTATCTATTGTTCATCCCTGGATGACCTCAGCAGTAGTCCGGTATATCATACAAAAAAAAAAAATTACAAACAGCTAATCAAAATTTCCAAGCGTCACTCGCCAACTGACCTGTCAAAACTCAGAAAATGCCATATTGCCAGCAGGTTCCATATTACCATCTTCTTCTCTATAATATTCGATATTAAAAGCCTAGCCCATATTTGCACCTTCTCCCCTCGTTATTTTCCTTAAAAAAAAACTTACAATGGCCCGCATATATTTAGTTACAAAAGTCACAAATATATATTTTTCCATCGAAGTCTGCACATTCTATGTGAGCCAAAAGAAAGGAAATTGTAAAACGTGTCCATAATTCTGTTTTTGCCACACTTACCGCATATAAGACAAATATCATTTACGTCTTTGTCTTGATCGTCACTACACTCACTAGAAGAGTCTTCTTCATCTTTTTGTAAATGTTGCCGATTACAGTTTCTTCTGGGTTGAATGCTATCAGTCAAAGTTATTTTCTCGTCGATATCATATTCACTAAATACTTTACGCTTAGTACGTTTATTAAGTTTTTGCTGTAACTTTTCTTCCTTTCTAATGTTTCTCTTCTAATACTTACTTTATAGGTGTAGAAGTGATAATTTTTGAATACTATTGTCATTCTTTCTACAAGTAAAGAGATTATATTAGCAAATATTACCTCATGTACATCAGCTTCTCCTCGCTCTTTATTTTCTTCCTGGCTTTTTTCTTTTTCTTTATCTTTCATAAAACTCTCAGCGACAGCAAAGTAAAATTATCTGGGTTTACAGGAAAGAATCCTGTGTTTTCGAAGTCTCGAATGGCTTTCACTGGTGTAGCAACACGTCCATAGGCATTTTGAAAAATTTCGGCTATTTCGAAAGTTGTTATCCGTTCATGTGAATGGCTCCATACATAATTTCCACATTTAACATTGCAAGCCGATTTCAAAGAATAAAATGTCACATCCAGTGGTTGAAGGCGATGAAACGTATGGAGCGCAAAACTACAATTCCTTTTTCTGGACAAAAATTATACGCCTCCAGTGTACAGTGGCTTGCGTGATTATCGATTGTTAATAAAACTGGATCCTCGTTTGAAGCCTTTATATCACAAAAATGTTAGAGCCATTCTATAAATGGCTGTTCGTGTATCCACCCATTTTCTGAACAACGGTACAGTACACACCTGGTGGCCCATTTTCCGTTAATTCTAGTTTAATTCTCTTACGCGCATAAATCAGTAGAGGAGGAACATAGGTTCCCGAGGCACTAATGCAGCACATGGCGGTAGTAGTCTGTCCTCTTTCGGCGCTTGTAATGAAACCCACTCGTTTCTTACCTTTTTTGGCAAGTATTTTCGCGGGGCTTTGGACAGTAGTTATCCCTGTTTCGTCTGCATTAAATATTTTAGACGCTGAAAACTTATGTTTGTCCATAAGAGTGTTGAGGTTGGAGAAAAATAGGTCTACTTTATTTTTGTCGAATGCAGAAACACGATGTTTCCTTAAGCATATTCGGATTTCGTTTGAGAAACCCATCGAGTCAATCTCTACCTGCAGTTTTCTTGTCTTTAGAGAACGGATGTTGTAAGTTCTTCTCTCGAGGTACTTAAAGGTCTATTCAGACTGGCGGTAGCGGCGCGGCAGCGGTGCGGTAGAGGTTTGGTAGCGGCGTGGATTCTGGGCGGTTTTTAGATTACTAAGTATTCATACTGAGCGCGGTAGTTCGACGGTGAGTTTATTTGGAAGCGGCGTTCAGAGGCGTGCAAGTTACAAGTCGATAATAAGTTTTTTAAAAATGTTTACAAGCACTTCAGAGAGTTCCGATGAAGAGTGGCCAATTTGTCTGAAAATTGAGACTGTCATTACTCTTAATTCTAAACAACTTTTCTTAATACTTTTTTTGTTACCTCTTCTAATAAAAGTGGTTTACTTCTGGATTTTTTTAAAATTGATTCTAAAAACACCTTGTATATTAATTAATTTGATTGACTTTCTCAAAAGCTTGATTTGAGAACAAGCAGGAACGATTCCTAGAATATTAACATCTAACTCGAAAATGTTTTGTCATTTACATCTTATGTGAACCCAATCCGCGGACACACTGTATATTATAAAGTAAAAACAATTACAAATATTGAACTGAAAATAATCATTTTTATTGGTGAATAAAGAATAACGTAAACACACATAATATTACATATTTTAATTTTTGGTTTAGAAATTAACTATTAATAAATGGTTCAATCAAATTTATTTTTATGCAGGTTTCGTTAGCATTGAAAAGCTAACTTCTTGAGACGTTTAAATGAAGTTTTTAAACAGTCACTTATTTGATGAACTAATTAGGAGAATAAGATTAGATTGTACATATAAAAAAATGCATATTTTTATTCTTATCATTGTATAAGTTGATTTAATTGGTGAAAATTTAGCACTCACGTTGAGGAAACAGTTTATTTTAAAATTATACTATTAGTAATAAATGTTTAATGAAATCGCGTTGCTGAGAATTATTTGAACCAACGGGATTTCATATTTGACAATTCGCAGAACAAATTATTTTCCACACTGTTAAATATTAATTACTAATAGCATAATTTGAAAATAAACTGTTTCGTTAATGATTTATTTAAAAATAAAAAAGGAAGTACTCATTCCGCCCCAATTAAATCAATTATACAATCATAAGGATAAAAATATACATTGTTTATCTGTAAAATCTAACCTCATTCTCCTATTTTTAGTTGATCAAATAATTAACTATTTAAAGACTTAATGTTAACGTCTGAAGAAGTTAGTTTTTAAATGCAAACGAAACGCGAGTAAAAATTAATTTGATTGAACAATTTAACTGCATAGTTAATTTCCAAACCCAAAATGTTTGGTTGCTCTTCCATGTTGTAGCACAATCGCATCTGCCTGCAACTACGGACGGTACTGAACTGCATATTTCACTCTAAATTATGGTTGTGTTTTTATCTAACAGCGCGGTTTCTTCATAAAAATCGCTCCCCGATCGATCGAAATCGCTCCGTCAGCCTACCGCCCTATCCCACCCGGGTTGTCGCTACCTCTCCGCTTCCGCGCAGCTTGTTAGTCTGAATCATATCAATTAAAAACGTGCAGAGCGATTGCTGAGCGGATTCAGGACCGCGCCGCCACCGCGCCGCTACCGCCAGTCTGAATCTACCTTAAAGGCACATTTTTAAATGTCAGTGGGAGGTATTCCATAAAAATGTTTCGACAGTGTTATAACCTGCTTTGCTAAAACTTCTTCATATTTTTTAAAGACAGATGTACGCCCTATTGAAGCAACGGATACATTATTACTTTTTAGTCTCCTTTGTAGTGTTGATTTTTTTTTAGATTATTTAAACAAGTTAATCTTAAAATTAAACTTAATTTTGAGTCAAGATATTGAAATTTAATTTATCATTGTATGGCCTGATATATTGGTTTAAGACTATCATTCAGCTTGGCCCTTCCATTTATGACAACAAAGACATCCCTCATAGCATTAGTTTTGCAAAATTCAACTCGTTTCTCTTCGGATACTATGTCTGATTTCCAGGCTGCTGTTATATAATCATTGGAGCTAGCAAGAAGAGTTTTAAGAGGCTTTCCAGATGCGCTCTGATCGATTTTTAATGATTCTTGAGCATTGTAGTATGTTATTAGACCAATGACACATACTAGATCATCAGAATCAACTTCATCAAATGGACTTTGAGGTATAACTGAAGCTGCAATAGATGTCATTAAAATTCTTGGGAAAACTCCTCCAACTGATGAATCTAAGACATACTTAGCAACAGGCCTAGGTAACTTTTCTTCTGAATATTCTGATAAACATGTTAATACTACTAAAGGAAATGCAACAGCCACTGTCGCTAAGTTAATAGTATTCTTTTTAGCCTTCTTTACTGATGATGTTAAAGTGTATCTTCTGATTAAGATATCTAATGCTGCTGCACCTTCAGGAGACATCTTTTCCCTCATAGATTTCAAGTTTGTTCCTCTAGATAGATACAGGAAACACATCTGAATTGCACCTCGACTAGTAAATTCACTATTTTCAGTAATAGTTTTGTATACAGCAAGAACATCAAAACCAATATATTTAGTGTCCTTTATGAAGTTGTCAGTTAAAGATGCTTGTATATGTGTCTTTATACTTTCAAAATCCTTGAAATCCGTAACACCTTTAGTAGTCTTGTTATCCTTAGACATTATTGGTGGAATTTTAGAAAATGGGTTCAAATTTGCTTCTGTATCTTTCCTTTCAAAATGGCTAGTAGAGGTTGATCTATCCAGTTTAAATTGTGGATAAAAGTCCTCTTTTATGGGTCTATGAAATATACTCTGTTTGGTATCTAATATTACTGTTCTGCCTGTATCTGTTGAAGTTGATGGTTCTGAGTTATCAGCACTAGTCGGAAAGAGTGGTCCTGTGTCTCGGAATTCTTCAGTTACTTTGGATGATGACTGCTGTGGTTCTTTATCCTGTCCTTTTGGCTTATTCTTCTTCCCCTTTGATGAAGAACCACTGTTAATTTTCTTCTTCTTGTCCTCTTTTGGTGGAATTTTGAATTTAATATTATCTCCAATTTAATGAGAGAAAATTAACAAACTATATCAATATGAATAATCAGCTTTTAAAGAATCTTCCTTTTGAACACAATATTCACTAAGTAACTTTATCTTTATTCGTCAACTTGTTAAATCACTTTTTGAGCGTCTATGTGTGTAACCTAATTGTTGATCTGGGAATTGAAAAGCGTCTTGCAACATCTTGCGTACTTCTGCCAGTTCTTTTTGTATTCAAAGCCGCAGTAAGCTGTTCAGAAGTGCGGCTACAGTTTGTGTAAACATTTTTATTACGTAAGCTTTAATTAACTATTTTAACTTATTTTTAAAATAAGAAGAATGATACATCATACCGAGCACAATGGCATTTATTAATAATTTTCTACTTTACCGACGTGGCAATGCGACCGCTTTCAGTGCATCATGAATTACATGCACGCAGATGGCATACAAATACTAATAAGGAAATAATAATATACACAATATTATATATTGAATGGCCACTATTACCCCAGCGGCCCCTACCCCTGCCTTATTCGTACATACTTAAGTAATACTTGTAACTGAAAAAAATGTAAAACTTAAAGTACGAACATGGGCGGTAGTTCAGCTGCAAGAATATAAAAAAATATTCATTGGTAGACCAAATAATTCCATCGTACGTAGTCATGAATCGAGGGTACATGTTATCCACATAGAAAATTAAACTGTTAAAACTTGATAATATTTATTACTAAATATACCACCTGAATTAGAATATACCAAATTGCATTGAGTAACAGATCTATAACGTTTTCCCGTCAATTATAATAGTTTATTCTCCTTAGCATAGAATTTCGGCTTAGACCGCGTAGTATTTCTAGATGAACACCCAGCATTCTCTGGCTTAATGTGCCTTGCACCTTGTGAAGTCGAGCAAAAACCCGCGCGATGGCCATGCTCTTTGGTGGCTCGTGTTGTTTGAGTATCTTGAGAACGAGGATACTTAGGCAGATTTGGCCGTTTTGCTGTTTGTGCATCCATATTCACTAACGTTTCGCAAGACCTTGCAGCTGCGACTTTCACTCTGATGATGCAAGCTGCAAGGTCTTGCGAAACGTTAGTGAATATGGATGCACAAACAGCAAAACGGCCAAATCTGCCTAAGTATCCTCGTTCTCAAGATACTCAAACAACACGAGCCACCAAAGAGCATGGCCATCGCGCGGGTTTTTGCTCGACTTCACAAGGTGCAAGGCACATTAAGCCAGAGAATGCTGGGTGTTCATCTAGAAATACTACGCGGTCTAAGCCGAAATTCTATGCTAAGGAGAATAATTCGAGTAACCGCGAAAGCCTCAAACAGTACATATAATAGTTTATTTTCAATATTGTCACTGAACCGCTCTCATTCTACAATTTTGTGTCATTCTACAGTTTTGGAATACTATATCAGTTTCTTGAAGTTGCTGACGTTTTGGGGTTAATAATTTGAAAACTAGAGAACGCTACTAATCGTATATTGAGTTAGACAGAGAAAACCCTGAATGCGACGGCCTCATAGGGACTTTGTTTCTATATATTTAGTTGGCCTTGACATTTCATAGCGTTTGTCGTCCTCTATTGTCAAAACCACATCATTGCAAAACAACTACTGCTACAGAGTCATTGCCTGCGTTGATTAACAAAAACTGCGTCTTAGCAAACGTACTAACCTAATATATCAACGTAGGTGATGTACAGAGTCAAAGCATATCAAGAAATTTACGATAGATGGCAATAGTTCGTCTTTATTCCAATTAAAGTGAAACTTTCCAAAAATTTTTCAAATTTGAAAAATATTCTTTCTGATATATTTTATAAACTATTGACAGTACTACCAAAATAAAGTCAAATTCTAAATCAGTGCATCGAAATAAATAAATAAACAAAACAATGTGCTCCAATATTGGATGTATGTATGTGTGCGAGTTTATTTCTACGGCTGGGGCCGTCTTGGATACCTTTTCTAAAAAATTTATAAATTGAAAAATAAAAAGCAAAAAATCTTTTATTTCTGAAATTCACATTTCTAGTTATATTGTGTACATGCAGAAACAATTGTGCATGAAAAGATACTCTATACAAAAATGTATATTAATTTTAATGTTTTTTTGTAATATTTACGTGTTTCGAAATTGGTCACCTAATATTGAATACTCTCATGTTCTAATATCGGATGAATCTAATATTAGGTCCTAACAACTTAATACACCATTGCTTTAAATGAACGAAAATAAATCTTTGTTTGTAAGTGAAACCGTTTAGTTGTGTAACGAATAGATACAAAAATAAAACTAAAATCTAGATAGATATTAACATTTTAGGCATCTATGCAATAGTCACAAATATAATTTTTCTTTTTCGTTGTACTTGAACAAGCCTGATGGCACCATCTATAACATGACATACACTTAATCCATATCTCCCCTTTGCGGTCGTTTGAATACAATTCTAAACAAAACTTACACTCAGTATCATCATTATCGGTGACAGGATCTTCTTCGTCATCTGTATTTATATATTGCACAGTTTCTTCACTATCTGCTGAAGAGTCGGACCTTTCGCATTTCTTCTTTCTTTTGTTCTTCTTATTTTCTGTTGTCTTACCTGGTTTCGTGTTTAATGTTTTTTTCCTAAAACTGATCTGCGCATTTTTCCCTTCGCCTTAATTTCCTTCAATCTAGTTTTTTCTAATTGTGCCTCTAATTCCTGTTTGTATGGTGACCCACTAATTAACTCTGATTTAGTAGTACGCCGTTTGGTTGTATCTCATAATCTAGACGGCCCAGCTACAGTAGGGGGCTGACTGATATCAGTTGGTACCACAAACTGTTTTCCAGAAAGTGCAGCAGTCTGAATTCCATTTCCGTCTTCTACAACATTCTTTGCACATCTATATTTTCTTGGACATCTTCAAGCGTATCATGGATCGCAGTCCTGAAAAATGTCACAATTTAAAGGTAAAATGCCACATTTTTTAAAGCCATTTATGGACACTTCCATGGTAGCTGCTCAAATGTATAATTTTCTAGTGCAAGCAATGCGGCGAAAATAAGGGGTGTGCCACGCAAAAGGTCATAACGAGATTAAATTTGGTAGGATCGTAAAATTTACTGTCCTGATTATAACCCTGAGTTTGCGACCTTGGAGGAAGACCGCTCGCACCGCCATCTTGGAGAGATGGCGGTCAAAATCAGTTTTTTTGCAAATATCTCTGTTCCTATTGGTCCTACGAAAAAAAGTAAAGTAATAAATTGAAGAGCATAAAATGGTACACAAAACATGGTCTATGATTTTTTTCCGTCAGACCAATAGTTTTTCAGATACAGCGCGCCAAACGCAAGCAAATAATGGTAATGTAGTGGTGGAGCGTTTTTTCTTGCACCTGTCTCTTTAAATGTGGAGTAAGTGATATGTGCTTTGACGATGTGGACACTCGGCTTGGTGTATCTGTATAATGTTTGCAATGCAATTGAGCAATTTGCTGCATTATCAATGACAACAACTGAACAACACGTCGACATGCGACGATCTCGTCTAAATCGTGATAAAAGGGATCTACTAAAATTTGAAGAGTGGTTATCTCAGTACAACCCGTTTCCAGAAGTTAACCCCTTAATGTCTATACACACTGGGATGTTCGCGGATGACACTATCAATGGTCATGTGGTACTAGAGCGCGGAAAGATGGGCATTGTGAAGATGATAGTCTAAAAGTTTAATGGAGTTAAATTCAAACGGAAGGAAAGAGTTCTACCTCTGCAAAACATGACAAGCAGTGTCAAAATCATGGGTGTTTCGACTTCCATCTACCTACTTTTGTTATTTCAGAGAATTTGCATAGTAAAAAAAAACGACGAAGAATTGTGTGATTACTTCCAATACCAATTATTACCATATCCGCTTTCATTATTTGATGAGCATGGTGTATGCGCAAGGGGATCAAATAATCACTAATAATGGGTACCAATTCTAGTTCGATTGAAAGGATGGCTTCTATGTGATGAATTATTTTAAGTTGTTCTTGGATTTCGCGTGCCATATTTGCCAATATGTCACTTATTTTCTTTAAATTAATTGACAGAACTCTCCTCTTTGTTGGCGTTGGCATTATGTAGGTACAAGTTAGCAATATAGCTTCGCGACCAAACGATTTGGTCAAAAAACCGTTGTTTATGAAAACAAATGTAAATATCTAACGGTTGTATTTAGTGTTTAGAGCGTGGCAGCAAGCAAATAAGACCCTCTCTGCTGATGTAAGTGCTCCAATTTGGTTTTTTCCTTTTAGGATAATTACTTGTGGGTTTTATATTGAACAGACGTCATCCCAGTTTCATCTACATTATACACCCGTACTGGATTAAAATGCATTTTAGCTAGCTGTGGTTCTAATATTTCAACAAATATTTGAACAATCTCTTCAGTAAGCCCTTTAGCCCTAGCAGCGGAGACTCCCTGTGGCTTTCTAAAAGTAAGCTGTACATTTCTTCTCATACATTTATGCAGCTATTTTTCCACAGCACCTCCTTTTTCTTTTGGAAAAGGGTTAGGTATATTAGTCTTTATAGCAAGTTGACGGGCAAGACGACGGATGTCTGGAGCTGTTAGTCCGTAATATCGTTTTTCCATATCTCAACAATAATCCACCCCTCTTCTAATTCAGGTGGAAAAACCGGTGTTCTACCGAGTTTTGTTTTAATTAATTCCTCGATTTCTCCATCTTTTTTGCAGTAGTATTTCAACTAGTACGAGGAACAGCACATAACTTGGGAGCTTTAAGATATCCCATTTGCAGCCTCCACTGCATTCTACATATTTGGATTCCAGGTTTTTGCGTTTGGGACTTGTCTCTGATGAAGACATGCTGTTCAAGAAATAAATGTTGATTTATAATTTGATTATGGACAGTTGAAGGATCCACCAGTAACACGAAATGGGTTTGAATATCACTGGAGGGATAGTAAAAAACACCAAACCTTCCCCATGTAGAACATTTAATAACAAGCAATAAGCAAGTTTGTTACAGCAGTATGTTTCGACTAGGTCGTCATCATTAGGCTACTAAAATATGACTAGATATTAGTAAAAGCGAACCACATCGGAAGCTAGATCTTACTTAATTAATATAAAGAAGCGGTCACTTATTCAGGTGAAAGCGTTACATAAGAAATGCGAGTTGGACCTTGAAGAGGAACAATTTAAACCATGTGTGGACAAAGCCACATGGTAGTCGAAATACCTACGTGGCCGAGATACATGCTAAAATAACTTATGTAATTAGTTAACAATAAGTGGTTAAAATATAAGCATAACTTATGGGAATATAATACACACAAAATTAATTGACAACAAAAGTAAAGAAGGCACGATCCGTGACGCGGAAAGTGACAGAATGAACCGGAAGCGGAAAACAAAGTTTAAAATTAAGCGTTCCGGTAAAGAAGAATACTGTAAATAGTAGGTCGCTATAATTGAAAAGTGGCGTCCAGGGGAACTAATGTAAGAACTGCAAATTAGTATTCAGGTTTAGGACTTCCGTTAAGTGACGACTCCGGGTCTTTGTTATAAACTTCATGAATCTCTTTAGTATCTAACAGATTTAATTTAATACCTTTGTTATAAACAACATGTAAAATATCAAAATTAGTAGAGGAATTAAAGGAATGGGACAGTGTCTATGTGATTAGCAAAGGTCGATTTGGAAGGAGATATGGCTAAATTGTTGTTTTGAATGCAAGTTAAATGTTCATTAATTCTAGTTTTAAACTTCCTACTTGTCTGACCAACGTAAGAAACATCGCAATCACCACAATTAAGTTACAATATTTTTTTTGAAATCTGTTAAAACCTTTAGCTACTATAAAGCATGTAACCATTATCTAGTACACTGGTAAGCTTATGTTTTATTTTAGACAAAATTACTCACCTCTGCATACGAGGGTAAGGTGAATAGTTCTCGGCCTTGACATAAGATGGCAATCTGCAAAAATCTATTTTTCCTGCCTGCGTGCAAGTGTTATTAGTTCGTATTACAAGTTTCAACTTGTTCTCTCAAGTAGTTTGTTTACACGAATTTTTGCCGTAGACGTCTTCGTTTTGGATGGATTAACCCCTAAGGAAATTCATCCGAAGTTGTCAAAGGTTCACGGAACTCTGCTTCTTCCATGTCAACCGTTAAAAAGTGGGCAGCTGAATTTAAACATGGTCGCACGTCTTTCGAAGATGACCCACGTGAAGGACGGCCAAAAACCGCAACCACATCGGAAACCATCGAAAAAGTGCATGATATCGTGTTGGACGATAGGCGAGTGAAGGTCAGCGAGATAGCTGAGGCTGTGGGGATATCGGAAGAAAGGGTGCGAAACATCTTGCACAAAGAATTAGGGATGAGAAAGCTCTGCGCGAGATGCGTGCCGCATTTGCTGAATGCCGATCAAAAGCAAATGCGCAAACGAGTTTCGCAGCAATGTTTGGACCGATTCAATAGGCATCCGACCGATTTTGTGCGGCAAGTTGTCACCATGTATGAGACATGGTTCACCACTACACCCCAGAAAAGATAGCAGTGGGTGGAAGCCGGTGGTTTAGCGCCAAAGAAAGCGAAGTCGATCGCATCTGCTAGAAAGGTCATGGCCAGCGTGTTTTGGGATGCGAAAGGGATCTTGTTAATTGATTACCTTGCAAAAGACAGAACAATTACAGACGAATATTACTCCAACCTTCTTGACCATTTAGATGCCAAAATCCGGGGGAAGAGGCCTGGCTTGAAGAAGAAGAAAATTATCTTTCACCAGGACAACGCACCTGTTCACAAGAGTGTGTTGGCGATGGGAAAACTGCGGGATTTAGGGTACGATTTGCTCCTACGATTATCCTGATTTGGCACCCTCGCATGAAGCAATTTGTTTCTGGGAACCGCTTCGCGACGAATGAAGAAGTTAAGAGGGCCGTAGATGAATATTTTCACAGCCTTCCAGACTCTCACTTCCGGGAAAGGATACTGATGTTGGAGAAACGCTGCACCAAGTGTGTTGAAGTCAAGGGAGATTATGTAGAAAAATAAAATCATTTTTTAACTGAAAATCACAGTCTTTCATTGTTAGGCCGAGAATTTTTCACCTTACCCTCGTATATCAAAAACACGTTTGAAAACAAATACTTCACTACCACCAGATAACATTCTTTGACATGACCTATTTGACCATGAAATTATTTTAATCAAATTATTGGGGTGTGTTGCTCTACTATAAATATATCTAAAAAAATAGATGGCGCCGTAAACAATAACCAAATACGAGAAAGCTAGGTATCCAATAGGAGTCATGCAATATTGGGGCACTTTCCTCTAGTGTAATGAGCAGAACATATCGATGATGGAAATGCAATAGAGGAAGTATGATTGTGATGGTACACTTTTTTTAACGGTCTGTAACTTCCGTTAATGTTGTGATAATTAAGATATAATTGCATTTGTATGTGTAATTGAATGTCTACTATATGTTCACATATAGATTACTTCTCAAAATTTACATATGCCAGACAAAAAATTAATTTCTTGCAAGTTGTGTAGTGTGCCATCATATCCGCACTGAAAACCTATTTAGGATACAATATCTCAATTTACACAAGTGCTGAAAAGTACAATATTAAGATATTAAGAAGAAAATACAAAGTAACTGTCACAATGACATAGTTATCGAAAAAAAACAATGGATAATACACTTTAGCCACTGCATAATTCACAGGTGAACATCTTCGTTTTTCTGTCAATACCGGCACATGCATTGTGGAACCACATCTTGCATCGTTGGCACTGGATCCAAGGTTCCTTTGACTTTGATAAAGAAAATAAACCATTTCAATATATGCAAGCCGCATCATCCCCTTCCATCATCGGCTACAAGTGGTTTATGTGGCTCAGTATCATCCTCTTCTATTGTCAATACTTTCTTCGTTCAACGAGCAGGTTTTCGTAGTTCAACTACATTTTTGTCAGCGACTTTTGCTTTTGCTGTTTCTATGTTAGGTGTTGTATTTAGTACTCCCCCTCACCCCCTTTTCTTTTTCTCTTTGGACGAGAAGTCCTTGCGGAACAGGAAATATTTACGATATTAGAACACGCTTTGCGAACTCGAACACGTCTAAGTGCTTGTGACCTTAATGGCCATCGAGAAGTAATACAATCTTCCTTTCAGTTGAGGGTTTTGCATGGTTAAGAAAATATTTAAGCCACAAAAGGAAAATCGGTCCTGTCATCCAACCACTCTTGCGAGAATCTTAAACACGCCGCACAACTCCTGCTTCATATTTTTTTCGTGGGAAAATGATAGCCGTAATTCCCAAGGGCATTTATGGAGCGGCCTACAGTAAAATGTTGCACTCTTTCTGCACTCGTCAGTGTACCGCCTTGCTTTCTTCCTTTTGTGGCTAAAATTTCATCCATTCTTGATTGTACGGTCAGCCATATTATAGATCTGGTCGGGCCTAAACTTGCTTATGGTAACTTTATTAAAGGCTTGCGCCCGAGCTAGTGACGTGGCTTCGGGTTGTCTTAAACTAGTAGACGGCTGCCTATTGAAAAAAGCATGAGGCCAGTCCCATCCAGCCATACGCCTTTCTTGGTTAAAATTGTTTTTACATTTCAGCTTTTGAGTTAATGCAAAAGCAAGTTTTCTTAAATCAGAAGACGTTAAGCGTATGTTAGTCCTGAAAGGGTTTAATATCGTTAGTTAGACTTAAACCCGCGTCATAGCTTAAATATAATTAAATTAGGGCGTAAGCCTTAAGAATATTCAATAACAGATTAGTTTCAAGTAAAAACAATAGTTACTTACCAGGTGATGTGGCCTGAAGGGAGATTAAATCGTTCTGTGACTGTCAAGTTGGTTTTTGGGTCACTTGTCAAATAATAAGTTTTTTTTTCATAAAGGACCTTTCTTATACTACATGGAATGATACCAATTAAACTAAATACCGATCATTAATCGTAATTAAGACCTAGGAAAGAGAAATACGAGGGTATAGAGAGCTCTTTATATTTTCATCTTACGAACCGGAGGTTATTAATTAAATAGGTATAAGAAATCTCCTAGATACTGATAGATTCATTAATCCTAACGTTTTATTAGAACAAATTCTAACTTGTCAGAGAAGAATAAAACTTGCTAAATAATTACATAATGTGTATTAAAATTAGAAAGGTATAAGCCTCTAATGCATAACAATTGATTTGTGGACTGTTAGAAAGAATACGTAACCTTTGTAAACTTATTGAATTTAAAACTTTTTAAAAAAAGGTATGGCGCCCATTTCTTCTGATTAATGAACTTTTACCTTTATATGAAAGTGAAACGAACTAAAAATCCTACAATTGTTAAACCCTGATAAGAAACCGTATCTTGAGCTAGTCGGTGAAGTGTAAGCCTTCAAAGGTAAGTAAGGATGAGGGGTACAAAGTTTCCCTCGATTTTAAATATTTTTCATCATCGCTTCATCCGAGCGACATCCCGCAGCCCGAGTTCCAGCTACGATCACCAGCCACAGGCAGTTTATAAGATTCCTGAGCACGAGGGTATATCCGCTGCATGCCCGTCCAGCGCCTGCACGACCTGCACGCCAGTCCCTGCATGCCAAGAGAAGATCTGGCCATTTGTTTGGTTCCGAAGAGGAGGCCGCAGCCTGCAAGAATTTTACAAGGTTAGTTGTGAAGCAAATGTTAGCACTAGAAACGGGAAACTTACCAAACACCGAGAGTTCGACGCGAGGAAGCCGATTCCAGGCAGATTTAGTGTCCAGCGATAGCCTTAGATCGTGAAATTGAGGTTACGTTTTTTTCATTGAAACCGACGCGGATTGAAACAATCGACGGCAGATCATTTCCAAACAGGATCTAAAACAAAACATAGCTAGTGACGCTATAATTGGGCGCTAAAATTTAAAATTACCTGATAATTTGTTCATAGATTTGCATTAGAATTAACTTATAAATACACCAGAAACGAACCGCACGAAAATTCAAGTTGGTGATAGATAAATTTGACAGCGTAGTGAGTCTGCGCGTTGCTGCTTTTAAATTTCTAAGCCCAGTAGCGTAACACGGGAGTTTAAGTATGAACTTATCGGTGAACCTAACTTGCAGATTTTGAGTCTACATGCCTACTGAAAGCTAGCCATAAATTATTTCACTTGCAGATGTGCGAATTACTATAAAGGGCAAAACACTACAATCACTGAACCCATTTATACAATTATTTATTTACTTTTATTATTATATATTATAATTATAATTATCATCATATCTCTACAGTATATATTATCTGGTCACAAACCTCACATTTTACTTTCCATGGTTCTGTTGCCGGCCTAAACATTTTGTACGTCCGTAGTAGTGCTTCGGAAAAAATACATTTTCTCTTTGACATTATGAGATCTGAAAAGGAATCAATAGCTTATTAATTTACTTCATCTATCAACGCAACATAATAATTTAAATTTAGAATGAAAAATAAAACTTATCTAGTTTTACTTTCCAGTAGAAGATTTTTTTCAGCCAAAATAGGAATTTTGCTTTACTTTACTAATTGTTATGAATTAGCAAATTAATTGTGCCAAAGGGTTACATATTAAAAGAAAAGCAAACAATTTTTTACGGAACGTTTCGCTAAATGTATTATAGCTTCTTCAGGCATATGAAAATCGGACAATTACATCTTAAATGACACATGTATCAAGGCATCTAAAAACAATACATTTAAATTAGATATGTGAAAAAATATGATTCCTCTTATTGTTTTGTTACCTTTTCAAATTAGGAAATTTTATTTATTTTGTGATTTTGGTTTCTTGCCAGGTACAACATCGTTGGGTTTCACCAAGATAATGTTCTTGTTATATTACTTTCTGTTGAAAGACTATTAATTTTATTAAAACCACATTAAACAAATTATTCACTTCCAGGTATTCTTCCTTGTTTTTCCTTTCGGGATTAGTGTACAAGGGTCTTTAATTATGGACAGTCACTGGCTACTTCACTGGCTTAATTGTTTTTTATATATTTGTTTTTTTTTAGGTTAGGGTTGGTATGGTATTGTTGAGTATCTAGAAAATGATAGGAACACTATAGCAAAAATTGTATTATTCTGTCGATTTCTAGATTTCAGTAAAACACTCTATTTGATTAATTAGATAAAGCTTGTTCACCTTTTTGGATAAGTAGTTTTTGATTTTATTCCTTCGCTTTGGTGTTCCACCACCCTGATTTTTAAGGATATTTGTGTTTTTTAATTCTAAACTACTCATTTTTAAGTTAAGTTGAACCATATTTTCTTTTTCCTATTTATTTATCATTATTTTTTCCCTCTTAATGATTTGAAAGGTTTATAAAACTGTTAATTGATTTATCATTTAATAATAAGTTACTAACCTTTATTCTTTTAAATTAATATGCTGTGTGAGGTTAACATTTTTGTTTAATTTGATTTCACGCGTTCACTTGGTTTTTATTTTGGTGATATGTTGAACCATCTTGGTTCTATACGAATTTATAATGCTTTTTGAGACTTGGTGATGAGAAATCAGGTAAAATTATTTCTGCCACTAATTTTAGTGTGACAAAACATAATATATTTCTAGTTTTACTTACTTAAAATATGTATGTGATATATTTGTTCTGGGTTAAAGACAGCTGTCTTATTATTGTGGTTCTTCAATGTGCCGTTACAACTCAAGGCATTGGCGCATGCGTAGTTAGAATATTTGTATTGGTTAAATAACATCGCATTTTAAAGAAATGGTTTATATTTTGGATATTGAAACGTTTTAAAATTTTTATTACTTTTGAAAGTATTGATGATTAGCGAAAAGTAAGTATTATTTAATTCTTTTTCTTCTTCGTCGTTTTTCTTTATTGTCTGAGGAATCGTAATCCTATGTTCTTCCTGTGCTTGTATGTTTTCTTTACTTGTAATGTCTCCGGCATGTCTTTTTGTATCTAGCCATACAAGCTTGTCTGCTGAACTTCATTCTTTGTGAGCGGCGCATAGAACACCACAATCTTGCCCCGTGTACTGTTAATTTATTAGCAGCCCAATTCCAATGCTTGGTGCGATAGATACGTAGGAAATTAATAAATTTATTGTCTGTAAACCGACTGGGCTTCTTCCGTATTTTCGCTTGATGTATGGTGCCCGCCATGTGACGATTTAGTGTTTTATTTTTTATTTAAAAGTTTTCAAATCAATTGTGATTATTTTCTTAAATTATTATACGTGTAGAAGTTTCTGTGTCAGATTTATAATTTATAGCATTAGGTGAATTTTTGATTTCTATGCATTCTAAAAGCAAAGGTTTTACAAATGTGTTTCGTTATGTAAAATTTTTGGGATTTTTAAATTGAAATTATGTAAAAATTTGGCAGAATGATCTGATAGGGCGGTGTTAGGCTTATTGGGTGTTAATATTTTTGTTTTTATTGATTATGTTGCGTCATTCGTTCTTCTAAGCTATTGTTTGGTTTGGCCAATATATGTTGCATCAGTCATTACAATCTATTTGATATATAATGCGAGATTGTAAATGTGTCTTAACTTTTTGTAGAAAAGGGGTAGGGGTAGCACATTCATAATCTTTTGCCATGTATTTGATCCTATGCTGGCGCTTTGTAGGGCGTGATGCGCGTTATTGTCTCGTCAGATCGTCTTCGGAGATTTCGCACTTTGGCTGATCGTCCCCTTTGCAGTTCTGATCCCTCGCTCTCGTTAGTCTGTGTGCTGGTAAGTCGCTATTCGGATTGTTGTCCGGCATAAGCCTGTTTATTATCTCCTCCAGTAAGAGGCTTCTGATATGATTGATGTTGATTGGAAGTCATCATTTACCCTTGGCTTGAAGGGTAATACTTTTTGCTCATAATCTTTTGCCATGTATTTGATCCTATGCTGGCGCTTTGTAGGGCGTGATGCGCATTATTGTCTCGTCAGATCGTCTTCGGAGATTTCGCACTTTGGCTGATCGTCCCCTTTGCAGTTCTGATCCCTCGCTCTCGTTAGTCTGTGTGCTGGTAAGTCGCTATTCGGATTGTTGTCCGGCATAAGCTTGTTTATTATCTCCTCCAGTAAGAGGCTTCTGATGTGATTGATCTTGATTGGAAGTCATCATTTACCCTTGGCTTGAAGGGTACTACTTTTTGCTCAGTTGTATATTATTACGGAACATTTGAGACTGCACGTCTGAAACAAGTAGGTCGCTATTCGGATCGTTGTCTGGCACAAGCCTGTTTTATATCTCCTCCAGTAAGAGACCACTTATCTGCTGTATCATGATTGGCAGTCATCATTTACCCTTGGCTTGAAAGGTAATACTTTTTGCTCATAATCTTTTGCCATGTATTTGATCCTATGCTGGCGCTTTGTAGGGCGTGATGCGCGTTATTGTCTCGTCAGATCGTCTTCGGAGATTTCGCACTTTGGCTGATCGTCCCCTTTGCAGTTCTGATCCCTCGCTCTCGTTAGTCTGTGTGCTGGTAAGTCGCTATTCGGATCGTTGTCTGGCACAAGCCTGTTTATTATCTCCTCCAGTAAGGTACTTCTTATCTGCTGTATATTGATTGGTAGTCATCATTTACCCTTGGCTTGAAAGGTAAAACTTTTTGCTCAGTTGTATATTATTACGGAACATTTGAGACTGCAACGCCTGGAACAAGTAGGTCGCTATTCGGATCGTTGTCTGGCACAAGCCTGTTTATTATCTCCTCCAGTAAGAGACTTCTTATCTGCTGTATCATGATTGGCAGTCATCATTTACCCTTGGCTTGAAAGGTAATACTTTTTGCTCATAATCTTTTGCCATGTATTTGATCCTATGCTGGCGCTTTGTAGGGCGTGATGCGCGTTATTGTCTCATCAGATCGTCTTCGGAGATTTCGCACTTTGGCTGATCGTCCCCTTTGCAGTTCTGATCCCTCGCTCTCGTTAGTCTGTGTGCTGGTAAGTCGCTATTCGGATTGTTGTCCGGCATAAGCCTGTTTATTATCTCCTCCAGTAAGAGGCTTCTGATATGATTGATGTTGATTGGAAGTCATCATTTACCCTTGGCTTGAAGGGTAATACTTTTTGCTCATAATCTTTTGCCATGTATTTGATCCTATGCTGGCGCTTTGTAGGGCGTGATGCGCATTATTGTCTCGTCAGATCGTCTTCGGAGATTTCGCACTTTGGCTGATCGTCCCCTTTGCAGTTCTGATCCCTCGCTCTCGTTAGTCTGTGTGCTGGTAAGTCGCTATTCGGATTGTTGTCCGGCATAAGCCTGTTTATTATCTCCTCCAGTAAGAGGCTTCTGATATGATTGATCTTGATTGGAAGTCATCATTTACCCTTGGCTTGAAGGGTAATACTTTTTGCTCAGTTGTATATTATTACGGAACATTTGAGACTGCACGTCTGAAACAAGTAGGTCGCTATTCGGATCGTTGTCTGGCATAAGCCTGTTTTATATCTCCTCCAGTAAGAGACCATTTATCTGCTGTATCATGATTGGCAGTCATCATTTACCCTTGGCTTGAAAGGTAATACTTTTTGCTCATAATCTTTTGCCATGTATTTGATCCTATGCTGGCGCTTTGTAGGGCGTGATGCGCGTTATTGTCTCGTCAGATCGTCTTCGGAGATTTCGCACTTTGGCTGATCGTCCCCTTTGCAGTTCTGATCCCTCGCTCTCGTTAGTCTGTGTGCTGGTAAGTCGCTATTCGGATTGTTGTCCGGCATAAGCCTGTTTATTATCTCCTCCAGTAAGAGGCCTCTGATATGATTGATCTTGATTGGAAGTGATCATTTACCCTTGTCTTGAAGGGTAATACTTTTTGCTCATAATCTTTTGCCATGTATTTGATCCTATGCTGGCGCTTTGTAGGGCGTGATGCGCGTTATTGTCTCGTCAGATCGTCTTCGGAGATTTCGCACTTTGGCTGATCGTCCCCTTTGCAGTTCTGATCCCTCGCTCTCGTTAGTCTGTGTGCTGGTAAGTCGCTATTCGGATTGTTGTCCGGCATAAGCCTGTTTATTATCTCCTCCAGTAAGAGGCTTCTGATATGATTGATCTTGATTGGAAGTCATCATTTACCCTTGGCTTGAAGGGTAATACTTTTTGCTCATAATCTTTTGCCATGTATTTGATCCTATGCTGGCGCTTTGTAGGGCGTGATGCGCGTTATTGTCTCGTCAGATCCTCTTCGGAGATTTCGCACTTTGGCTGATCGTCCCCTTTGCAGTTCTGATCCCTCGCTCTCGCTAGTCTGTGTGCTGGTAAGTCGCTATTCGGATTGTTGTCCGGCATAAGCCTGTTTATTATCTCCTCCAGTAAGAGGCTTCTTATCTGCTGTATCATGATTGGCAGTCATCATTTACCCTTGGCTTAAAGGGTAATACTTTTTGCTCAGTTGTATATTATTACGGAACATTTGAGACTGCACGTCTGAAACAAGTAGGTCGCTATTCGGATCGTTGTCTGGCACAAGCCTGTTTTATATCTTCTCCAGTAAGAGACTTCTTATCTGCTGTATCATGATTGGCAGTCATCATTTACCCTTGGCTTGAAAGGTAATACTTTTTACTCATAATCTTTTGCCATGTATTTGATCCTATGCTGGCGCTTTGTAGGGCGTGATGCGCGTTATTGTCTCGTCAGATCGTCTCCGGAGATTTCGCACTTTGGCTGATCGTCTCCTTTGCAGTTCTGATCCCTCGCTCTCGTTAGTCTGTGTGCTGGTAAGTCGCTATTCGGATCGTTGTCTGGCACAAGCCTGTTTATTATCTCCTCCAGTAAGGTACTTCTTATCTGCTGTATATTGATTGGTAGTCATCATTTACCCTTGGCTTGAAAGGTAAAACTTTTTGCTCAGTTGTATATTATTACGGAACATTTGAGACTGCAACGCCTGGAACAAGTAGGTCGCTATTCGGATCGTTGTCTGGCACAAGCCTGTTTATTATCTCCTCCAGTAAGAGACTTCTTATCAGCTGTATCATGATTGGCAGTCATCATTTACCCTTGGCTTGAAAGGTAATACTTTTTGCTCATAATCTTTTGCCATGTATTTGATCCTATGCTGGCGCTTTGTAGGGCGTGATGCGCGTTATTGTCTCGTCAGATCGTCTTCGGAGATTTCGCACTTTGGCTGATCGTCCCCTTTGCAGTTCTGATCCCTCGCTCTCGTTAGTCTGTGTGCTGGTAAGTCGCTATTCGGATTGTTGTCCGGCATAAGCCTGTTTATTATCTCCTCCAGTAAGAGGCTTCTGATATGATTGATGTTGATTGGAAGTCATCATTTACCCTTGGCTTGAAGGGTAATACTTTTTGCTCATAATCTTTTGCCATGTATTTGATCCTATGCTGGCGCTTTGTAGGGCGTGATGCGCATTATTGTCTCGTCAGATCGTCTTCGGAGATTTCGCACTTTGGCTGATCGTCCCCTTTGCAGTTCTGATCCCTCGCTCTCGTTAGTCTGTGTGCTGGTAAGTCGCTATTCGGATTGTTGTCCGGCATAAGCTTGTTTATTATCTCCTCCAGTAAGAGGCTTCTGATGTGATTGATCTTGATTGGAAGTCATCATTTACCCTTGGCTTGAAGGGTAATACTTTTTGCTCAGTTGTATATTATTACGGAACATTTGAGACTGCACGTCTGAAACAAGTAGGTCGCTATTCGGATCGTTGTCTGGCACAAGCCTGTTTTATATCTCCTCCAGTAAGAAACCACTTATCTGCTGTATCATGATTGGCAATCATCATTTACCCTTGGCTTCAAAGGTAATACTTTTTGCTCATAATCTTTTGCCATGTATTTGATCCTATGCTGGCGCTTTGTAGGGCGTGATGCGCGTTATTGTCTCGTCAGATCGTCTTCGGAGATTTCGCACTTTGGCTGATCGTCCCCTTTGCAGTTCTGATCCCTCGCTCTCGTTAGTCTGTGTGCTGGTAAGTCGCTATTCGGATCGTTGTCTGGCACAAGCCTGTTTATTATCTCCTCCAGTAAGGTACTTCTTATCTGCTGTATATTGATTGGTAGTCATCATTTACCCTTGGCTTGAAAGGTAAAACTTTTTGCTCAGTTGTATATTATTACGGAACATTTGAGACTGCAACGCCTGGAACAAGTAGGTCGCTATTCGGATCGTTGTCTGGCACAAGCCTGTTTATTATCTCCTCCAGTAAGAGACTTCTTATCTGCTGTATCATGATTGGCAGTCATCATTTACCCTTGGCTTGAAAGGTAATACTTTTTGCTCATAATCTTTTGCCATGTATTTGATCCTATGCTGGCGCTTTGTAGGGCGTGATGCGCGTTATTGTCTCGTCAGATCGTCTTCGGAGTTTTCGCACTTTGGCGGATCGTCCCCTTTGCAGTTCTGATCCCTCGCTCTCGTTAGTCTGTGTGCTGGTAAGTCGCTATTCGGATTGTTGTCCGGCATAAGCCTGTTTATTATCTCCTCCAGTAAGAGGCTTCTGATATGATTGATGTTGATTGGAAGTCATCATTTACCCTTGGCTTGAAAGGTAATACTTTTTGCTCATAATCTTTTGCCATGTATTTGATCCTATGCTGGCGCTTTGTAGGGCGTGATGCGCATTATTGTCTCGTCAGATCGTCTTCGGAGATTTCGCACTTTGGCTGATCGTCCCCTTTGCAGTTCTGATCCCTCGCTCTCGTTAGTCTGTGTGCTGGTAAGTCGCTATTCGGATTGTTGTCCGGCATAAGCCTGTTTATTATCTCCTCCAGTAAGAGGCTTCTGATATGATCAATCTTGATTGGAAGTCATCATTTACCCTTGGCTTGAAGGGTAATACTTTTTGCTCTGTTGTATATTATTACGGAACATTTGAGACTGCAACGCCTGGAACAAGTAGGTCGCTATTCGGATCGTTGTCTGGCACAAGCCTGTTTTATATCTCCTCCAGTAAGAAACCACTTATCTGCTGTATCATGATTGGCAGTCATCATTTACCCTTGGCTTGAAAGGTAATACTTTTTGCTCATAATCTTTTGCCATGTATTTGATTCTATGCTGGCGCTTTGTAGGGCGTGATGCGCGTTATTGTCTCGTCAGATCGTCTTCGGAGATTTCGCACTTTGGCTGATCGTCCCCTTTGCAGTTCTGATCCCTCGCTCTCGTTAGTCTGTGTGCTGGTAAGTCGCTATTCGGATTGTTGTCCGGCATAAGCCTGTTTATTATCTCCTCCAGTAAGAGGCCTCTGATATGATTGATCTTGATTGGAAGTGATCATTTACCCTTGTCTTGAAGGGTAATACTTTTTGCTCATAATCTTTTGCCATGTATTTGATCCTATGCTGGCGCTTTGTAGGGCGTGATGCGCGTTATTGTCTCGTCAGATCGTCTTCGGAGATTTCGCACTTTGGCTGATCGTCCCCTTTGCAGTTCTGATCCCTCGCTCTCGTTAGTCTGTGTGCTGGTAAGTCGCTATTCGTATTGTTGTCCGGCATAAGCCTGTTTATTATCTCCTCCAGTAAGAGGCTTCTGATATGATTGATCTTGATTGGAAGTCATCATTTACCCTTGGCTTGAAGGGTAATACTTTTTGCTCATAATCTTTTGCCATGTATTTGATCCTATGCTGGCGCTTTGTAGGGCGTGATGCGCGTTATTGTCTCGTCAGATCGTCTTCGGAGATTTCGCACTTTGGCTGATCGTCCCCTTTGCAGTTCTGATCCCTCGCTCTCGTTAGTCTGTGTGCTGGTAAGTCGCTATTCGGATTGTTGTCCGGCATAAGCCTGTGTATTATCTCCTCCAGTAAGAGGCTTCTTATCTGCTGTATCATGATTGGCAGTCGTCATTTACCCTTGGCTTAAAGGGTAAAACTTTTTGCTCAGTTGTATATTATTACGGAACATTTGAGACTGCAACGCCTGGAACAAGTAGGTCGCTATTCGGATCGTTGTCTGGCATAAGCCTGTTTATTATCTCCTCCAGTAAGAGACTTCTTATCTGCTGTATCATGATTGGCAGTCATCATTTACCCTTGGCTTGAAAGGTAATACTTTTTGCTCATAATCTTTTGCCATGTATTTGATCCTATGCTGGCGCTTTGTAGGGCGTGATGCGCGTTATTGACTCGTCAGATCGTCTTCGGAGATTTCGCACTTTGGCTGATCGTCCGCTTTCCAGTTCTGATCCCTCGCTCTCGTTAGTCTGTGTGCTGGTAAGTCGCTATTCGGATTGTTGTCCGGCATAAGCCTGTTTATTATCTCCTCCAGTAAGAGGCTTCTGATATGATTGATCTTGATTGGAAGTCATCATTTACACTTGGCTTGAAGGGTAATACTTTTTGCTCATAATCTTTTGCCATGTATTTGATCTTATGCTGGCGCTTTGTAGGTCGTGATGCGCGTTATTGTCTCGTCAGATCGTCTTCGGAGATTTCGCACTTTGACCGATCGTCCCCTTTGCAGTTCTGATCCCTCGCTCTCTTTAGTCTGTGTGCTGGTAAGTCGCTATTCGGATTGTTGTCCGGCATAAGCCTGTTTATTATCTCCTCCAGTAAGAGGCTTCTGATATGATTGATCTTGATTGGAAGTCATCATTTACCCTTGGCTTGAAGGGTAATACTTTTTCCTCAGTTGTATATTATTACGGAACATTTGAGACTGCACGTCTGAAACAAGTAGGTCGCTATTCGGATCGTTGTCTGGCACAAGCCTGTTTTATATCTCCTCCAGTAAGAGACCACTTATCTGCTGTATCATGATTGGCAGTCATCATTTACCCTTGGCTTGAAAGGTAATACTTTTTGCTCATAATCTTTTGCCATGTATTTGATCCTATGCTGGCGCTTTGTAGGGCGTGATGCGCGTTATTGTCTCGTCAGATCGTCTTCGGAGATTTCGCACTTTGGCTGATCGTCCCCTTTGCAGTTCTGATCCCTCGCTCTCGTTAGTCTGTGTGCTGGTAAGTCGCTATTCGGATTGTTGTCCGGCATAAGCCTGTTTATTATCTCCTCCAGTAAGAGGCCTCTGATATGATTGATCTTGATTGGAAGTCATCATTTACCCTTGGCTTAAAGGGTAATACTTTTTGCTCAGTTGTATATTATTACGGAACATTTGAGACTGCACGTCTGAAACAAGTAGGTCGCTATTCGGATCGTTGTCTGGCACAAGCCTGTTTTATATCTTCTCCAGTAAGAGACTTCTTATATGCTGTATCATGATTGGCAGTCATCATTTACCCTTGGCTTGAAAGGTAATACTTTTTACTCATAATCTTTTGCCATGTATTTGATCCTATGATGGCGCTTTGTAGGGCGTGATGCGCGTTATTGTCTCGTCAGATCGTCTCCGGAGATTTCGCACTTTGGCTGATCGTCTCCTTTGCAGTTCTGAACCCTCGCTCTCGTTAGTCTGTGTGCTGGTAAGTCGCTATTCGGATCGTTGTCTGGCACAAGCCTGTTTATTATCTCCTCCAGTAAGGTATTTCTTATCTGCTGTATATTGATTGGTAGTCATCATTTACCCTTGGCTTGAAAGGTAAAACTTTTTGCTCAGTTGTATATTATTACGGAACATTTGAGACTGCAACGCCTGGAACAAGTAGGTCGCTATTCGGATCGTTGTCTGGCACAAGCCTGTTTATTATCTCCTCCAGTAAGAGACTTCTTATCTGCTGTATCATGATTGGCAGTCATCATTTACCCTTGGCTTGAAAGGAAATACTTTTTGCTCATAATCTTTTGCCATGTATTTGATCCTATGCTGGCGCTTTGTAGGGCGTGATGCGCGTTATTGTCTCGTCAGATCGTCTTCGGAGATTTCGCACTTTGGCTGATCGTCCCCTTTGCAGTTCTGATCCCTCGCTCTCGTTAGTCTGTGTGCTGGTAAGTCGCTATTCGGATTGTTGTCCGGCATAAGCCTGTTTATTATCTCCTCCAGTAAGAGGCTTCTGATATGATTGATGTTGATTGGAAGTCATCATTTACCCTTGTTTTGAAGGGTAATACTTTTTGCTCATAATCTTTTGCCATGTATTTGATCCTATGCTGGCGCTTTGTAGGGCGTGATGCGCGTTATTGTCTCGTCAGATCGTCTTCGGAGATTTCGCACTTTGGCTGATCGTCCCCTTTGCAGTTCTGATCCCTCGCTCTCGTTAGTCTGTGTGCTGGTAAGTCGCTATTCGGATCGTTGTCTGGCACAAGCCTGTTTATTATCTCCTCCAGTAAGGTACTTCTTATCTGCTGTATATTGATTGGTAGTCATCATTTACCCTTGGCTTGAAAGGTAAAACTTTTTGCTCAGTTGTATATTATTACGGAACATTTGAGACTGCAACGCCTGGAACAAGTAGGTCGCTATTCGGATCGTTGTCTGGCATAAGCCTGTTTATTATCTCCTCCAGTAAGAGACTTCTTATCTGCTGTATCATGATTGGCAGTCATCATTTACCCTTGGCTTGAAAGGTAATACTTTTTGCTCATAATCTTTTGCCATGTATTTGATCCTATGCTGGCGCTTTGTAGGGCGTGATGCGCGTTATTGACTCGTCAGATCGTCTTCGGAGATTTCGCACTTTGGCTGATCGTCCGCTTTCCAGTTCTGATCCCTCGCTCTCGTTAGTCTGTGTGCTGGTAAGTCGCTATTCGGATTGTTGTCCGGCATAAGCCTGTTTATTATCTCCTCCAGTAAGAGGCTTCTGATATGATTGATCTTGATTGGAAGTCATCATTTACACTTGGCTTGAAGGGTAATACTTTTTGCTCATAATCTTTTGCCATGTATTTGATCCTATGCTGGCGCTTTGTAGGGCGTGATGCGCGTTATTGTCTCGTCAGATCGTCTTCGGAGATTTCGCACTTTGACCGATCGTCCCCTTTGCAGTTCTGATCCCTCGCTCTCTTTAGTCTGTGTGCTGGTAAGTCGCTATTCGGATTGTTGTCCGGCATAAGCCTGTTTATTATCTCCTCCAGTAAGAGGCTTCTGATAGGATTGATCTTGATTGGAAGTCATCATTTACCCTTGGCTTGAAGGGTAATACTTTTTGCTCATAATCTTTTGCCATGTATTTGATCCTATGCTGGCGCTTTGTAGGGCGTGATGCGCGTTATTGTCTCGTCAGATCGTCTTCGGAGATTTCGCACTTTGGCTGATCGTCCCCTTTGCAGTTCTGATCCCTCGCTCTCGTTAGTCTGTGTGCTGGTAAGTCGCTATTCGGATTGTTGTCCGGCATAAGCCTGTTTATTATCTCCTCCAGTAAGAGGCTTCTGATATGATTGATCTTGATTGGAAGGCATCATTTACCCTTGGCTTGAAGGGTAATACTTTTTGCTCATAATCTTTTGCCATGTATTTGATCCTATGCTGGCGCTTTGTAGGGCGTGATGCGCGTTATTGTCTCGTCAGATCGTCTTCGGAGATTTCGCACTTTGGCTGATCGTCCCCTTTGCAGTTCTGATCCCTCGCTCTCGTTAGTCTGTGTGCTCGTAAGTCGCTATTCGGATTGTTGTCCGGCATAAGCCTGTTTATTATCTCCTCCAGTAAGAGGCTTCTGATATGATTGATCTTGATTGGAAGTCATCATTTACCCTTGGCTTGAAGGGTAAAACTTTTTGCTCAGTTGTATATTATTACGGAACATTTGAGACTGCACGTCTGAAACAAGTAGGTCGCTATTCGGATCGTTGTCTGGCACAAGCCTGTTTTATATCTCCTCCAGTAAGAGACCACTTATCTGCTGTATCATGATTGGCAGTCATCATTTACCCTTGGCTTGAAAGGTAATACTTTTTGCTCATAATCTTTTGCCATGTATTTGATCCTATGCTGGCGCTTTGTAGGGCGTGATGCGCGTTATTGTCTCGTCAGATCGTCTTCGGAGATTTCGCACTTTGGCTGATCGTCCCCTTTGCAGTTCTGATCCCTCGCTCTCGTTAGTCTGTGTGCTGGTAAGTCGCTATTCGGATTGTTGTCCGGCATAAGCCTGTTTATTATCTCCTCCAGTAAGAGGCCTCTGATATGATTGATCTTGATTGGAAGTCATCATTTACCCTTGGCTTAAAGGGTAATACTTTTTGCTCAGTTGTATATTATTACGGAACATTTGAGACTGCACGTCTGAAACAAGTAGGTCGCTATTCGGATCGTTGTCTGGCACAAGCCTGTTTTATATCTTCTCCAGTAAGAGACTTCTTATCTGCTGTATCATGATTGGCAGTCATCATTTACCCTTGGCTTGAAAGGTAATACTTTTTACTCATAATCTTTTGCCATGTATTTGATCCTATGATGGCGCTTTGTAGGGCGTGATGCGCGTTATTGTCTCGTCAGATCGTCTCCGGAGATTTCGCACTTTGGCTGATCGTCTCCTTTGCAGTTCTGAACCCTCGCTCTCGTTAGTCTGTGTGCTGGTAAGTCGCTATTCGGATCGTTGTCTGGCACAAGCCTGTTTATGATCTCCTCCAGTAAGGTATTTCTTATCTGCTGTATATTGATTGGTAGTCATCATTTACCCTTGGCTTGAAAGGTAAAACTTTTTGCTCAGTTGTATATTATTACGGAACATTTGAGACTGCAACGCCTGGAACAAGTAGGTCGCTATTCGGATCGTTGTCTGGCACAAGCCTGTTTATTATCTCCTCCAGTAAGAGACTTCTTATCTGCTGTATCATGATTGGCAGTCATCATTTACCCTTGGCTTGAAAGGAAATACTTTTTGCTCATAATCTTTTGCCATGTATTTGATCCTATGCTGGCGCTTTGTAGGGCGTGATGCGCGTTATTGTCTCGTCAGATCGTCTTCGGAGATTTCGCACTTTGGCTGATCGTCCCCTTTGCAGTTCTGATCCCTCGCTCTCGTTAGTCTGTGTGCTGGTAAGTCGCTATTCGGATTGTTGTCCGGCATAAGCCTGTTTATTATCTCCTCCAGTAAGAGGCTTCTGATATGATTGATGTTGATTGGAAGTCATCATTTACCCTTGTTTTGAAGGGTAATACTTTTTGCTCATAATCTTTTGCCATGTATTTGATCCTATGCTGGCGCTTTGTAGGGCGTGATGCGCGTTATTGTCTCGTCAGATCGTCTTCGGAGATTTCGCACTTTGGCTGATCGTCCCCTTTGCAGTTCTGATCCCTCGCTCTCGTTAGTCTGTGTGCTCGTAAGTCGCTATTCGGATTGTTGTCCGGCATAAGCCTGTTTATTATCTCCTCCAGTAAGAGGCTTCTGATAAGATTGATCTTGATTGGAAGTCATCATTTACCCTTGGCTTGAAGGGTAATACTTTTTCCTCAGTTGTATATTATTACGGAACATTTGAGACTGCACGGCTGAAACAAGTAGGTCGCTATTCGGATCGTTGTCTGGCACAAGCCTGTTTTATATCTCCTCCAGTAAGAGACTTCTTATCTGTTGTATCATGATTGGCAGTCATTATTTACCCTTGGCTTGGAAGGTAATACTTTTTGCTCATAATCTTTTGCCATGTATTTGATCCTATGCTGGCGCTTTGTAGGGCGTGATGCGCGTTATTGTCTCCTCAGATCGTCTCCGGAGATTTCGCACTTTGGCTGATCGTCTCCTTTGCAGTTATGATCCCTCGCTCTCGTTAGTCTGTGTGCTGGTAAGTCGCTATTCGGATCGTTGTCTGGCACAAGCCTGTTTATTATCTCCTCCAGTAAGGTACTTCTTATCTGCTGTATATTGATTGGCAGTCATCATTTGCCCTTGGCTTGAAAGGTAAAGCTTTTTGCTCAGTTGTATATTATTACGGAACATTTGAGACTGCAACGCCTGGAACAAGTAGGTCGCTATTCGGATCGTTGTCTGGCACAAGCGTGTTTATTATCTCCTCCAGTAAGAGACTTCTTATCTGCTGTATCATGATTGGCAGTCATCATTTACCCTTGGCTTGAAAGGTAATACTTTTTGCTCATAATCTTTTGTCATGTATTTGATCCTATGCTGGCGCTTTGTAGGGCGTGATGCGCGTTATTGTCTCGTGAGATCGTCTTCGGAGATTTCGCACTTTGGCTGATCGTCCCCTTTGCAGTTCTGATCCCTCGCTCTCGTTAGTCTGTGTGCTGGTAAGTCGCTATTCGGATTGTTGTCCGGCATAAGCCTGTTTATTATCTCCTCCAGTAAGAGGCTTCTGATATGATTGATCTTGATTGGAAGTCATCATTTACCCTTGGCTTGAAGGGTAATACTTTTTGCTCATAATCTTTTGCCATGTATTTGATCTTATGCTAATCATTTTTAAAGCCCTCTAGCGGCTAAACTAAGCAACTTTGTATATAGGTAAGTTGAGCTAAATCATCATATTTTTGCTCAAGCAATATGTGGTTAACGGATTGATCTTTTTATGGACACCCTGTATATGGGCTAAAGTCATTGGGATTTTGTATTCTTTTTGGGCAAGACTCGCAATTTTATACATTATGAATTTGGCTTTGGAGCATTGTTGGGTTACGTGGTCACTGGACAATCGGGCAATCAACAGGATCTCTTGACGGGATTATCCGAGTTTTTCTTAACCTCCGCGTTGTCCCAAACGTTCGCGCTTCACGAATGCTTATGGCCAGATGGCCTCTAGCAAGTTGATAACGCTATTTAAACGCATTAATACATTTGGCACGGGTCACACCCTTAAACCTATTGCACAATTGATGGTATACAGCACAGTCAATTGTGAAATGTCTAAAGTTTTTAACAGAAATTGTTGGCATACCTGTATTTCTTGCCCTTCCCACGGAATTAAATAATGAAAGGTTCTATTTCTCCTGCTACTGTCTACTTCGCCTCTTCTTTTAATTTCAGCATCGTTAACACATGATAATAACAAATCCCTTTGACGTTGATAACTTCCCAAGCCCCAGCAAAATTCGAAGATGTTCCTGTTCTGTGAATTTTTAGCACAGTTATACGGACATCTTTTGTTTCTGCATAGGTTAGATTGCAAGGTTTTCTCAGCACCATATTTTTCTGTACTTTCTTAATATACTTTTTGATTTTTTCCGTGTCTTTCTTTTACCTAATTCCCCTACACAAGACCCATCGGTTTCTTGATTTACTTCATGCTCGTCAACTGAAAAATCATGATCTTCTAAATTAACGTTTAAGTCGTTATCCACATTATAATTTGGATAATTGGTAAAAGTAGAATTAAATTTTCGCAGGTCAACTAGTTTGTTGTTTCGTAACAGTTTCTTTCTGTGAAGAAGAAGTATCGGTAGAAGAATCATAATCTACTAATTTAGTTTTTTTACTGGTACAATTATTTGGGATATCTCCTGGAAATTCATATTCCGGCATAAAATCAATCGGCACACTGATTGCTGCACTACTTTGCCCAGCAATTTTTGATAATTAATTTTCATGGAAAAAGTCCGTCCGCAAACTGTAACGTTTCCTGAGAACTCATTTTCAGATAAGATATTTATAGGAAATTCCTGTTCAGACAAAAAATCTACAGGCAGGTTTATGATATAAAACCACTTACCAGACGATTTATCACCTGCCAAATTGGCTTGTACATGTTTTGGTGGTATAAAGTTATCAGGGATAATTGCTGAAGTTATGTCTTCAATGGTGGCGCATTTGGAACTTTCTGGTTGGAAATTACTCACGTTACTTGCAGTATTAATATCTTCAATAATTTATTTGGATTTAAAAAGTTCTACCATACACTTTCAACGTGATGTCATTATAACAACAAACAACTAAAATTGAATCACAAAACCACTACACAGTACTGAACAGAGACACAACATTCAACGCACACTAAATGTTCGGTAATACATAAATCAGCTGTAAATTTTACAATTTCTTAGCACAGCCGGTGTATATAGGAGATACCGCCACGTTCGCCATTTTCACTTCGCCGACATATGCGTCACTTTGAGATTTGTCACACAATTCCGTCAACGTGACGTTTGTCTCACTATTCAGCAGGTCGTCTACGCGATTATGTGGATGGAATTAAAATAAAACCTTGTTTTCTTCGAATGTGCTTATGAACTAGAAACAAAGTAGGTAATTACAAAAAATTAACTAAAATCAAAATGAATAAAACTTGGAAGCTTATAAAAGTTGTCTGCCACCGACTGCCGGCAAGTGCGGTGTATATATAGTAGTGATACCTATTGACCCGGAAAATTAAGCAGCCGGCAAAGACGTCAAAAACGCGCTGGATGTATTTCTATAGGTTTTTGATTTCTTGTGCCAATTCTCGTTTTTCTTCTGTAAAACTTAAATTGCGCTTTAGTTAAATTCTTCCATTGTTACTCATAAGCTAACCTTCCTAATTTCAATTACAGCTTCGCACAGTGGGACCAAAATTCGGAAAATGGCCACAAGTCTAATTTTGATTGTAATATATTACAAATTTCCCTTAAATGAAAGGAAAAAATAGTAAACAAAATTTAAAGGTTATGGGGTGAGTTTTCCCAAAATTGCGAAATGCAAGATTTTTTAAATTGACCTTAATTCAAAATGGTGCATCAGGGAAAAATAGTAAAAAAAATGAGTCGTAGGGGTGGCCATTATGGGGTGCATCTTTGTAAAAATAATTACATTTTAAGAACTTTTAATTGTCTAACCAGGATCGTGTGAATAGTCTGAGAAAAATAGTAAAAAAAAACTGAAAAACTAAGGGGTGGTTTTGGGGGTTAATTATTTAGCAAAACTACGATTATGAGAGAAAAACTATTAAAAAAAATTGGGTTCGAGTTTTAACGGGATGACTATAAATTATGAAATTGTATTCCATTCACAATCATGGATAAGGGGGGAGGCATTTTTGGGTACGATAATGTGAAAAACTAATAAAATCAATTTAGTATATACTTCGGCGGGAAGTAGTTTTTAAGTTTCTATTTAATGTCATAAGATTTACATTTTTCGGAAGAAAGTTTCTAATTGCATTAATTACTATCTACATCGAGAACTTAATCTTCATCATCACCTTCGTCAGTATCATTGTCGGATGTGGAAGACATATCACTTCCTGTTGGGCTTTCTGCAGTTGTAGATCTAAAATAAGCAAATGACGACGGCGTTTTGGGTTCCTTTAGCAAATGTACAACTTTCTAAGTGAAGAAATAACAGGATCTGAGGAAGTAAGAAATCTGTTTAACAAATCTTTATTTCCCAATATTCTTGATGATTTCCTTGTTTTGAATTCTCTAGAACTTTTGAGATCTTTGTTTCTCGATTCTTGAGCCTCTTCCGACAGATATCCAATGGGTAGTAAAGCTGATTTTATTATTGCCGAACCGATGTGGACATATTGAACCAGTGATATTTATCCACAAATAATTTGGCAGTTTGTACTATATCCTTATTGAATTTATCGGCGTCTATGTCATGTCCACAAGATATGGCTAGAAGAATTGTGGCAAATCTTTCTAATAAAACCTTATCCACCCCAATTATAGATGCAAAAAGAATCTCCTAGCAGTATTGCCATCGTTAGTGGTGCCACTTCCACCACTTTTAGGGACATCTACTAATAGACCAAGTTTATTTCGTAATTCTTGTTGACTTTTTATTTTTCTGCCTTTTACAATTTTCTTGTGATCCTCACGACGAACTTGCCATTTTTGTACGGTAAGACGATTTATTTATTTAGCGTATGGCTTGTACATATACATTATAATAATAATAAAAAAAGTGAGTGTATAAAAAAAATATCTACAGTTCAATGTCAAGATGTCTCAGCCAATTCACTGCAGCAGGCGTCACATCTACGAAATCTTCTGGGGTGCCCTGGAAGGCTCTATGTGAGCATTAAAACGTGATGTGATTTACGGTTTGGTTCAGTGCCCCACAATCGCAAGCAGCGCTAAGAGATATGCAGAACACATGCGAAAATCTTATCCTAGCATGAACCGTAGATAAGCCGAATTCAAAAGCATCTTCATTTGCCTCTTTCGGCGTGGCCTTGCATATATGTATAGCAAGTTTGAGCAGATGCTGTATCTGTCAGGCTACTGCACACTTTGACGTGGATCATCGTCATCACGCATTCATAAGCTACTGAGTATTTGCGGTCGTTGATGTTCTTATCAGTTGGATGCAATGTTTTAATTTGATTTTGTATATACAATCTTTCTTTTTGGGCCAACTCCGTGGTCTCCTTCTGAAACTGAAATCTAATGGGTCTACAGTATCTTGTTGAGGAAGGCCTAGGATTTTTCCAGGCAGTAATTTTGCTTTCGTTGGGTAACTGAGAATATAGATGCACAGGAACTAAAGAAGTTACAAATAAACCACCATCAATTGACGTGGACTCCAAAAACGTCTGCTTATATCGCGAATGCCCTGTGCTGCCATCACAACCCCATTTTATTACCAATTTCAAATGTTTCAGTGCTTCAGGCGATAATCTTTCCAAAACTGTTCTTTGGGATTGCAATAAGCGTTCACTTGTGCGATCCAGTAGGGCCTGAAGTCTAATTTCAACCGAAGCTTCCGTGACAATTTGCGCATCCTTTGTGAGATAACACCTAGACTTAGTTTGCAGTACTTTTTTATAAGATGGGTAGATGTTGGCGTTTCTTTCTTTAGCTCGTTGCATTAATAGTAAGTATTGATGTTTCGTTAGTTTTGCTTTTACTAACAACGACAGTGCTCCCTCAGCTGTAGATGGAGTCATCATAGGAGACGTTTTATACTTGTTTCCAGGCTTCGCGCATCTTTCTGGGTCTAGTCGGAGTAGTAAAAACAGCTTCGGCAATGAGTTGGGCTGCTTCATCTTTTCCTTGCGATTTGAGCCCATTCTTTGCAGCGTAAATCAGCTCCTCTGCTTCAAAAGCCCCGCTAAGTTCTTCAGCCCTTCGGCGCTTTGTTCGGGCACTTGCTTCAACGAAACTTACTTTTGGACGACCAAAACTTCCTTTCGAAGAACCGGGCTGGGCCCATCGTCCTCAATGTTGGCCTCGACCGCCTCTTGACTTTCGGGTTCAAAGTTGAAAGATTGGCTGAGCCAGCTTTCATTGTTCTTCAAAAATCGGTCCTTCAGTCGAGTGCGTTTTTCAAGTCTTTCGAAATTTCACTGCAGAAGGTTGCGTTAATTATCTTTAGCCTTGTTTTTGAAACTTCGTCATCTTCAATGTTGAAATGTTGCACTAAGTAACTAAATAAATGTTGGGTTTGTGCAGAATGTCCTATTCCAGCGCTTTCAGATAAAATCCAAAAAAGTTGTTTTCTTATCAACATTTTAAGAAAGAATGTAATCTCTGAAAAAAAATTAGCAAATTCATATTATTTCTTTCGCTAAATTACGAATATATACGTAATTAGTTAAGTAATAGCTTACTTCGGTAATTTATAATGTTAATAAAACTGTTTCAATTCTCGAATATGTAAGATGTGACGCTGAACTGTGATGACGGTCCGTGCCGTGCATTCTCATGGACCCGGTAGACGAGGCGTGTATGCGTTTTGCCCTGGGGAAAAGGGAAATTCTCAGAAACGTGCAGGGAAGTGCAAAAGTTTTTTGTATAATCTTCTAGAGTAATGTCTAAGCTATTTTTTGAAATTTATCTGAGAATTCTATTGGATCCCATTTGTTTTGTAGCTCCATACAAAGTTAGAGGACTTAATAAAAATCTCTGTTAAGCACCAACAACTATTACATTATTTATTGCATAACTCAAAAGCGGAATTGCCATTACAATATATATAATATAAAGTACATACCTCCAAGGCGTTCCAAAATTAAATCACTAACGTTAGAAAGGCACACTGACTATTCAAATACTGATGAATAAATGAGCTGAACACTCTATTTGCTTGCCGAAAAGGGGCATTTTGTCGACCCACAGAAGGTAGATATTTTAACTGATGGGGCTGGAATTTTAGAAAAAGATGGATTGACTATTACATTAAAGGATTAGAAAGTTTCAAGGGCAAATACCAACATTCCAAGAATTCGACTTTTGCCGCTTTTCCTGACTTTGGTCCCACTGTGCTTCGGTTGCATTTGAGTGTAGTACTTCATTGAAATCTACGAGAAAAACCACCGGGCATTAAAAAAGTTAAAACATGTACATACTACCAATTTCATACCTTCTTCAGTGTTTATTAGGCACTACAGCTGAATTTCTTCTTGTTTTAAGAATTTTTTTGTTGGAAGATTCCAACGGACTGTTTTTTTCGTCAGATCTGTTGTATTTCTAAAACAAAATATTTTACGCATGCAGTTACAGTGTTTAATACTTCCAGTAAAGATACTTAAAGTGAGATTTACTTTCTGAAAATTGAAAACCACAACAAAAAAGTGATTAAAAACTTATTGCTGATCACCCGCTAATATCTGAGTAAAAATGGCGCCGATGCATTTTCAAAGGATGCCGGTGCTCTCCTATATATACTGGCTGTTTCTTCGTATATCCCCTCTATTTACAAGTAGTAGTGACATCCTAGAGCAAACCTGTTGCAAACATGAAATGCAAACAGTTGCTATACGATACGAGCAACCGTGGGATATTTAAAATTTCTGTGTAAACAGTGAAAAAATAACAGATTAATTATTACATTTTTTTACTCGTAGGAAAACTACTATACACATTTTGTGGTACAATCCTTGAGTTCACTTTTTTGACAACAAAATACATTCGTGTGTGAATCTAACAGTTTACAATTTTCTTAAAATTCCACTACAATTACAAATGTTAACATCCAGATTCAACTGTACAATCTGGATTTCTAGTGCTTGCATATTAGTGCAATGAATTTTATGTATTACAGACACATTAGTTCTAGAAATTGTCTCAATTTTGGTAATAATTTAAAAAATTCAAGGCGATGGGGAAACCAAAGGATCTGTCGGAAAATATTTTAGACGCAAAAGTATGTTGTAATTTGGGATGTAAGGATTATTAGTAGTAATTAGATTTGCCAAGAGATTTCATTTATTCCTGGAACTTTATAAAGAACATCACCCAATACATAAAATAAGGAATTCAATTCGTTATCTGCTATCTTAACATCACTGTCTAAATCAATATCTACCGTATTTTCCTTTTCTTCCTCATTTGTAGCGTCAGGGTTGTGGTCAGGAATGTAAGCTGTGGAAAACTTAACACAAACTGGGCATCAGACTCACAATAATTTAATTTCATCTTATTCTCCTGCAAACATAATAATTCTTGCATGTTTAATGTTATTTCTGTGGCTAGCAAAAAGACCACTTTGAAATGACTTCCATGCCATTCAATCTACCTACATGTTGCAAGTTATAATTTTAAAATTGTTAAAAAAGTTAATTGTTTGCAAATAAATATTTTCATTCGTGCGGATTTGAAATGCCGTCCAGTCATCAGGTGAAACCACTTGGCTATCAGTTTTATGAACCATGAAGTTGTATGGTGTGATCGGGAAACACCTTCTTTGTTATTAAATGACCGATGGCAGCAGCTACATCATTATTGCACAATTTGATAGCCAGTGACACATTCATTGTTTCAAAGCATTCATTGCTCAAAGTTGGTTAGTTCAAAACAGTTACAGCCAGTCTTATAAAGACCACGAATCTTAGGTTAACTATAATTCGTTGTTAAAATAAACAAAAGCTTATCAAAATTTGTTTACTAATGCATAAAATGTCATAAGCACTAACACTTTGATGACCTTTTGTTTATTTTAACAACGAATTAAAGTTAACCTCAGATTAACCGGCCGCTAGTGTCAAATATGATGCCAGTTTCAAATCATACTGTTCATCAGAAGCTAGTAATTGTTCAACAACACCAAGACACATGTTCAGACGAAAGCTTGTATTTTTCTATTGTTTCTTGTCCAAAACTAAAAATAAATTGATTTGTCAACGATTTTTTTACATTCTTAACCACATGGCAAGGATCTGGCATAGTAAAGAGTTTATTTTGGCGTCCACAGGGATGCTGTATATGGTTTTGTACTTTTGAATTTTTACTAGCAGTCATTTTGAATAACTTCCATCCACTTTTGTTTGGAAGACCGATGTCTGATGTTAAATTGTCTATAAAAATATTAATCGAAGCACAAGTTTTGGTATTAATAATTTGTTCTTTTAGGAAACCAGGTGTTGCCTCAATTAATTCGTTGATCAAAACTTCCAGAAAGTTAACTCATGTATAATTGGGCACAATTGTTGGCCGCCAGCTCAGTCAAAGATGGCGTTACAGGTCTTTGAACTATTAAACGGTAGACCAAAACAGAGAGATGCTCAGCGCGCCAACGAATTTTTGTCAAATAACGACAAGTCTACCCAGGTCTTCAAAACGAGAATTCGTAAACCCAACTAGCACATACACAAGTATTTCTTGAAAGAGAGGCTTCAAATAGTGCAGGTAACGAAATCAAACCCACATAGCTAGTATCACAGTATAATCACAGTTTGAATACGCAGGTTGATATAAGTTAACAACTATGATTAATAGGTTATAGTTCCGAGGTACCTCAATAAAATGCTTACAATCTAGTACATACTTGCAGGTTCACAAAATAGCAATAAAATGTTGTTGCATACTTAAAAATTAGATGGAGGTTTGGAAGGCGAAGTTATAGCGATGTTTATTTCATAGCTGGAAGGAATACAAAGGGGAGACTTAGACCTGAAGGTAGGTTTCTGGGTCGGATCTCTTTCTGCTTTGTAAGAAATGCACGCTGCAGAGGTTAAACGGGCCACGACGATAGCACGGTTCGAGTGTTCGAATGCGAACTTTTACTTCCTGGGCTGCAAGGCCAAGATGTAGTCTGGCACAAGCGGGGCGAAATACGAACTGAGTAGCGAAGACCTTAAAATCGAATAGATGCGCAACTGAGGTGTAACGATAAGGACTAAATACTACACACATCGAAATCGAATAGATGCACAATAAAATCGTAATACAGGATTAATTTTGATATACGGCCGTTTTTATATTATTTAATATTGGGAAGAAGAAAAAACTGGATTCAGTAATGTTACCTTAAAGGTTTTATACTTTTTCTAGAATTTTTCCAATTCAATTTAGGAGAACAAATACAGCTACGGTTGATTTTTTTAAGAGAAAACTTTTGTTTGTCAAAAGCACAGTTTAGAATTTATTTAAAATAAGATAAAAGTTAACGCTTCGCTAAGCGATGTTAGCTTCATCAGAACTTTAAAATTATTACACATATGACATATTCTTATTCAATCACATCTGTTTTTTGTTTGTTTAATATTTTGTAGAATTTCTTTGAAGCAAAAGGGGTCTTCACATTTGTTAATTGAGCACATCTTCAATATTGAAGCAACAAGTAAAATTCAACGATATTTCTATTATATTCATTATTTTTGTGTTATTTTTTTTTTGGTTTTTTGTTATAATTCCATACTGTTGGACTTTTCTTGATGGATTTGTTATATTTGTGTGATTTCTTTGTGTGTTTTTGCTACAGTGTGTCGGGGTAACTTTACACCACCTAACTTGTATTTTTTTAGGAATTTTTGAGATGAAGGTTAGTAGTTCATTTTTTGCACTTTATATTGTAAATGGTAATAGTAGCTATAATTTTCTCACATGAAAAATACTTGTTTGGCATTTCTTAAGCATTTTTTTTAACATGGTGGACCAAAGTTACCCCCCCCCCCCCCCCCCCAAGCTAGGGTAACTTTAGCCCACCTTGCTGGTTTAAGTAAAATGAGCAAAAAATTATAAAAGTTAGTTTTTTGGGGGTATATTGAGATGGTATTGAGTCATATCCGTGTGATCCTTCCTCATGTCTACTCCAAACTTGTTCACCAGGACTTTTCGGGCATATCCTACCGCTTCCCCCTAGCCAGTGTGATGGTTACAGAGCCATCAGTTGGCCTTTGTTGCTATCTTGATGGTCAGGGCAGATCTGAGGTTGTCCACAGTTAGCTCTGCTGAGATTCTTGCCTGGGTGTCGGCATCTGGAGCCTCTATGGCCGCCAGTGCCTGAGCCCCGCTCACCCAATCGCCGTCATTAGTGGTGCAGTTCTGCACATTCCTGCCATCACAGCCACAGCAGCACCAGCAATATACATTGTCCTCACATTGTCTGGAAGTGTCCTCCATTTTGCATGTGCCCAAACTTGTGCCTTCTTGGCTGCAGTTTTCATATCAGCAGCAACATTAATTGGTGTCCTCAGACAGGGAAGGGTCTGTGCCGACAATCAAACCAGCCTCTAGTGAACCATTAATGGTAGGCAATGTTATATTTGCTAAGGCCAGAATCAAGCAGACAGAAACAGGTTATCAGGTTTACAAACAATTCTCGTCTGTAGTCCAACACTCACCATAGAATGTATTTTGTGTCTAGCCGTTTCTTTGAATCCCTCTAATTTTTGCTCTAAACCGTCGATTCTCGTTTGTATTTTTTCCTTATTTTTGTCTTGCATCTTCTCAAACTCCTCTTTCAGTGCTGCGACCAATATTTCTGCATGCCTTTCCGCCCTATCTTCTCTCTCCTCTGCATCGCTTCTGATTGTCTCCTGAAACCTTCTTTCCCGTTCTTCGGCTTCTTGTTATTGCTCTTGCACATTACTTGTGATTATTTCTTGTAACTTCCTATCACCTTCTTCCTTTCTCGAACGCTGTTCTGCTTCTTGTTTTAATTCTCGTACGCTCTGCGCTGTTTTTACTGCTTCATATCGGGTCGTTTCTTGCATTTCTTCAACGCTCTGTGTTGTATCTTCGATCTTCCGTAATAATACCTCCAGAATTCCACTCAATTATGTTTCTAACTTTGAAGCTTGGCGCTGTTGTGCTTCGACCTGATCCCCTTGCATCTGCTCTTCCGTCGGTGGCTCTTGTGTTTCGATAACCTCTTCGGCTTGATGTTCCTCTTCCTTTTTCTCTCATTCTTCCTTTGCCTTCTCGATCTCTTATCCGTCATTTTGCTTAATTTATCGTTTATCGTATACAAATGAAAACGCTTGCGCTAACGGACAAGTTACTCACACACTAATAGAGATTTTTAAAATAAGTTTAACACAGTTTACCTATCCTGTGGAAAATATGTTAGATAATAATACAGTTTGTGTTCTTTCGTTGTTGATAATCGCTATTTTTATAAATTAAAATTCGCCGACACGTTGAGAGCCGGTTTAATTTTATACTGGCTTCTAACTACTGTTTGTCAATTTGCTTTTGCTACTACTTATTATTTTTAATTACAATTCGCCCGACGTTGCTGGCGACCATTTATCTTTGTAAAGGTAATGTAATGTAATGTGATATAATATAGTAATAATTTGAATTGTAATTACACCTACCTTACTTACATTTATTTAATTCAAATGTTCGACTGACCAAAAATAATTCTGTTTTAACTGGGTTCGTTAACTACTTACAAATAAAACAGTATTATGCCCTTTATTCTATTTCATTCATCTGCAATTTAATATTATAGAAGGCTAGACAAGAAAAACTCATTCCTCAGAGTTGGGCTCCCCGGTTTGTTAATATTAAAAGTTTGTATTTCTTATCAATGATCATTAATGATTGTATTATTGTTCTAAACTTCAATTTTTATTTTAAGCGGCCGTGTAAGTTTGGTCGAGGTGCGGCCATTTTCATGCACCTACAGGTGGATAATAAGAAATCCAAACTTCAACGTATTCCATTATTTCGCCAAAAATATCAGCATAACAAGGGGAAAAGTATTAAACTGCATCAAAACGATTTAAGAGAGATAATTTTCCTTAACCTTTGTGTTTGTGAATTAGATATCTTCTACTTCGGGCTTTTTGAAACATAAAATATACACAAAATTAAATTAAAGAAAAAGCAAGCAGATGTTGCAGAACATAACCGATATCGACATCAATTTCCTAACGAGGATTATCGAAAACCTAATTCTTAATTAAATTTTCCTAACAAGAAGTCGTAACGTGTCTTCCTTTACTACAACTGATAAAATTATCAGGGAAAAAATAACGTATGAAAGCATTGATAATAATCCTGATAGGTAACTGCTATTTTTGGAATAAAATAAGAATTAAAAAAAAACACGGATAAATTTAGAACTGGAATTTGACTACAAAGAATTTAAAAAAATGTAAACTGAAGAAGACGTAAATTCGAAATGTATTTTTACAATATTCATTGTTTTATATTAAATGTAAACGATTAGCTGCCAAGAGTTTTCTACATATGAAATAATTTAATTAAACAGCTGTAATATTAACACAACTAAATCATTAATAATGAATATTGCTCTGTTGCTATAGGGAATTAGGTTTGAACCTTTAATCGGTTTTATAACGTCTTCCTCTTTGTAGAATATTCGTCCTTTTTTCCTGGCCACTTCGATTTATTCCCAAATCTGTGCAGGGCGTTTACCTTGTATATAGATTGGTCGTTTTCTTCTATTTGTACCTTTGTTATAACGCCTGGCAAAAAATTCTTTTCGTAATGTACAACCACGTAATCGTTTTCTTGATATTTTGTTTTTCTAGGTATTGAAATTTTTTTATCACTGGCCCATTTTTTCTGAATAACCGCTTCTTCTTCTTCTTTTTCTCTAGCTATTTCATTTATCTGGTTATCAGTATTACTAGTAACATCAGTTCCATTTTCCAGATTCTGCTCTTCTAAACATGTATCTGTATTATTCCCTCTTCTCATTAATTTCTAGTGTGCTGCGGTTTTCTAGTTCTATTTCTGTGGGTATAGAATTTTCATCGTTTATGTTAGATGTATTTGACTCCATATCAATATCCGATTCATCATCGGAAGAATACACATATTTCCTTTTTTGGGCAACTATTCTCTTTTTAGCTTGATTTTTCTTGCCGAGAGGTGTCTGTTTCTTCCTTTTACCTTTTCCCGTTTTTTTTGTAGCCTCTTCTTTATTTCTATAAAATGCTTCAACTTCTTCGGCAGACACACTTTTACCGGGTAGAACAGGAAGTTGATATTTTTTTGCCTTTGAGGGGTTGAGAGATCAGATATACGAATATGTTATAAATATTGTTGGAATTCTGCACCAACGGCATTTTCAATATTATTTAAACCAGCAGGTTTAGTATAGTCTGGATGTTTAGAAATAACTCTTTCTCGTGACAGTGGGTATATGCGAGTTGCTTTAAAGCCAGCAATAAGATTTTGGTAGATTCTGGAATGTACTTGAGTTAGTGTGTCAGTTAGCAACTGTGCGAAACGGTTATTTGGAAGGCTAATACATTTTTTCCTTGGGATGTCATCCTCCATTGCAACAGGACTGACCCCCACGCAGTTTTCAAAGGCGAAAAGAACGCAACGTCCAGGGCCTGGAGTAGATGTGTCGAGTTGGGTACAAGACATAAGAACTTGATATTATGCTGTTCACACAGCTGCAGAGTTTTAATGCTTACGTGAGAACTTAAATTGTCCCCTATCACAACTTTCTTACCTTCTTTATTTTTTAAAGTAGGTAATAGCTGATTCTCAAATCAGTCATCAAATATTTCAGTTTCTATCCAACCACTTTTTGAAACATTCATTCTAGAGCCTGGTGGAGCTTTGTACATCCAGTCCGTTCATTTATGTTTTTTTTTTAAATAAGATATGGTGGCACGAGCTCACCGACTGCACTGCCACAAAACATCACGGTGAAATAGGATTGCCTTGAGTTTCTTATGATTCCAGGATGTCTGCAGGACGTCCGGAACAAAACTTTATTATTTTTAGGTTGATCGTGAAAGCCAGATTAATCAAAATTGAATATATTTTCTGGAGGTACATCCACTAATTCTTGTTCAATTGTTACGGTATCAAACGGTTCTTACGACGCCTGCCGATGGGCAGGCACCGATCGCTAGACGAATCCGGGAAATGTGGCACGCTCACCCTGGAAGATCGATAAAACAGGCTGAAGGCCCCAGCTGAAATGCGCTCAGGGAGATGGGCGGGGTTAACACCGATACGCCACAGGGCTAGCGTCACTTAATACGTGTTGAAGGTTATCAAAGAATGGGCGCCACCAGCTCTGACACGGGATCTCCACGTTCTGCCGGAACTGGACGGCGGAACGGGGCGGGGTTACAATCAAGTACTACTTCGAGTAGCACCTGAATAGCTACTTCGAGAAAATACGCGAATAACTATTTCGAGAAAATACGCGAAAAAATATTTCGAGAAAATACGCGAATAACTATTTCGAGAAAATACGCGAATAACTATTTCGAGAAAATACGCGAATAACTATTTCGAGAAAATACGCGAATAACTATTTCGAGAAAATACGCGAATAACTATTTCGAGAAAATACGCGAATAACTATGTCGAGAAAATCGCCGTACAATGCCAGTCGCAACCACCTACCTGGAAGGCCTACCCTCCGCGTCTGGTCCTCGCCTCACAGCTGTAGTGGCACAGCGACACAGTCGCCCTGTAATATGTATACACTAACACAATAGTGTCAAGAAGAAACGAAACGGCGATAATATTAAAACGTCTATTGGATCCCTGGGGGTGCTCTAAATACACACATATATACACAGGTTACAAAACATCATGGTTTTAAAAGGAACTTAATGGTTAAGCCCAGCTGGGGAAAAGCGCTTAATGCCTAAGGGGTTGGCGTACAGTCGAGTCGGGTACCTCATCCAGGCCAGGTGTAATGGGTAAACGTGGGCTTAAACCCAACGGCCGGTCGCCGTTACGAGTGCAAACAAAACCTGAATTTGGACCCGAAACCTCTGAACACCCTGTACTAGGTCGTGATAAAATTGCCTGGCGGCACAAACCAACGATAGTTGATATTAAATTTAGGCGATGACGGCGCTATCGATTAAGTGGCGCGCGAGCTGACGCACACCACTGAATTTTCCAGCAGAGTGTACTTTCACTGCACTCTTTCACACAAAGTGTTCCGTCCACAACGTGCGATTATGTTTCGAGACGGCGTGGGCACGCCACAGTAAGTCTCACCACGGGGTTACTTCGCTCTGGCACCGCAATGCAGCAGCTCGCAAGCGAGCAGCGGCACACATAAAGTTAGTTGGACTAAACAAGCGTCAGCACGCACAAATGCTATTTTCACAAGGAGTGTACCACGCTCTGGCTTCGCACTGCAGCAATTTGTATGCGAGAAGCGGTACTCACAAAATTAGTTGAACAAAGCAAGCGTCAGTACGCACAAATACTATTTTTACAAGGAGTGTACCACGCTCTGGCTTCGCACTGCAGCAATTTGTATGCGAGAAGCGGTACTCACAAAATTAGTTGAACACAGCAAGCGGCAGTATGCACAAATGTTATTTCTCAAGCGTTACCTGGCTAGCTCGGCCATCTTGCAGATGGGGAAACTTCCCTGGCAGCAAATGGTATGCGGGCCTTGGCATTGCGGCGAAGCTCAAACGATGCTGAAGGCGAAAATGGCTGGCTTACTCACGAGTCCCCTTTGTCGGGAGAAGTCTGCGACGACCTACCTAGGTCATGCAGAACTTGAGGACGTCGCCGTTGCAATAAATGGACACAGCGATTATTATCCCGCACGCTTACTCAAAGAACTGCGGTTATTAAGCTAATAAATCGGCATGTTGCTGTATTCCTGCGACGACTCGTTGCACCGAGAGCACCAACCGTTTCACACGTGTGGACTGTATAGCGAGCCCCTCCCGACTGCCGCGATAATCGCGTGCGTCCGGTGCCCCTGAGCTTCATGGGAAAAACGATCCAGCCAATCCTAACACAGAATTTCCTAGACACGCGACTTTTGGCGAGAAGTTTCGAAACATTGCGAGCGTTTACACACGCCTATCAAAGCACCAACAAAGGAGTGGCCCAGATGACGAGAAATACTGCGCTTGGAGGCCAGAGATGTCCAAAATCATTATTATGGAATTATGCGATGAAGCCAAATAAGTAACTAAAAGGGTTTAACATACGGGCATGCTGCCCTAAAGCCTAAGTGGCTAATTAAATTACGGTTGGGTGCCAAAATGATCTGACACAATGTTGTCGAAAAACTTGTTTATTTCCGCCTCGCCTACTTGTGCTCTTTTTCTGGAAATGTTAGCTGCAAAAGTGTGCTTAATTATTGGATGTCCTGATAAAAATAATTTACCCCATTCCCATCCTGGTTTGATGTCTTTAAATACTGGGACTTTGCGTTGTATGTTGTCCAAGTAACTTTTTATGATGCAGCGTAAATCATAAAGAGTTACTCGGATACCCTCTTCACTAACTGCAGTAATGTGGCTAGCGATGACTTTATCATGTCGGGTAAGTGCTGTTGGTCACCCTACCTCTTTTGTGTGTTTTCCTTTTAATTTATTTTTTAACATTTATCGCGGAATGTTAAACTTTTTTGCCGCATCTCGTTGACTTAATTTGCTGGATCTTATTTTCTCAAGAGCTTCCTGGAGATTCTAGGTTAGGTGGTATAATTTGACTTAGTCCCATAACGGCGAACACCAGGTAACACACCAACCCTTTTTCTTGGCATTCTGACATTTTTCGACTGAAAAACATTAAACAATTTAACATTTGGGTACCCCTAAAACCAAATTTGGGTAACATTGGCCCAGGTCAAAGTTACCCGGAAAACGTGTATATCTGGTTGTTCTCTCAATGTCATTTTTTGTAAGTGGTCTATTATGATATGTTTTATCGGACTTTTTCCACTGAATACTTTATAAAAATATGCGTTCATCTTTTTAAAATATACATCCCGTGCAAACAAACCAAAGAAACTTGCAAAATACACATTTACAATCTCTAAAACTTCTTTGTGGCGTGAATCTATAATTCATATTCTTTTTTTGGGTATTTCGCCACTCTGCAAATTAAAATGATTAAATAACGTATTAAATAACGAACGTTTCCAGGAACAATCTGCCCTCGTTATCAACGATTAACAATTAAAAAGAAACAAGAAAACTTAGCTTTTTCACGGAGATTGAAAACCACCAACCTCTAATGCGGCTGGTTTTTGGGGTCTGCGATGCACGGGGCGAAGTTACAGGGGTAGAAAGCTAAGGTGCGTTTGTAGTAAATTGGATGTTCGAATAACCAGGGGGAAAGCAATAAATGCCGAATTTTGTTTTTCGCAGTATGTGGATGAATCTCTGGGGTTTTAAGACCTTTGCGGCTCAGGTGGATTTGGGGGTTGCAAAATGGAGAAAACGTTATAATTATCAGAAAAGCCTTAAAATTAATATTTGTGTGACATTCGCTGTTTGGAGACGTTCTACTGGTCGATTGTATTTTTCAGGAGAATGCGGGATGTGGGGCTTTTTCAACCCAGGTGAATTTGAGCATTGCAAATGGAGAAAACGGTATAATTATCAGAAAAACCTTAAAATTAATATTTGTGTGACATTCGCCGTTCTACTGGTCGATTGTATTTTTAAGAGAAAAGAGAATTCGGAGTTGTGAGGGGAGGGTGGGGAAGGAAACGTTTTGCCTGACTGTGAAAATGTACGATTCGAGGGGGCGAAAATACGGGGGTTAAAACGATTTTTTGGACACGAAAGCGTTCGGTGCTGTTACATCGCTTACTTTTTGAAAAATCGAAATGTGATTTGGATTAAGTTGGAAAGAGGATGAATCAACGCTCATCGTACAGCCTAGATTTTGGCGTCTGCAATGCACGGGGGCAAAGTTACAGGGGTAGAAAGCTGAGGTACATTTGTAGCAAATTAGATGTTCGCATAAACAGGGGGAAAGAAAAAATTTCGAATTTTGTTTTTGGTAGTATGTGGATGAATCTGTGGGTTTTTAAGAATTTTGCGGGCCAGGTTGATTTAGGGGTTACAAAATGGGGAAACCGTTATAATTATCAGAAAAATTGTAATATTATTATTTGTCTGAAATGCGCTGTTTGGAGACATTTTACTGGTCGCTTTAATTTTTTAAGAGAATTTGGGAGGTGGATATTTGGCTGCCCAGGTGGATTTGGGGGTTGCAAAATGGGAAAAACCGTTATAATTACCAGAAAAACCTTAAAATTAATATTTCCGTGAAATGATCCGTTTGGAGACTTTCTACTAGTGTTTTTATTTTTTAAGAGAATTCGGGATGTGGGAATTTTGCGATCCAGTTGAATTTGGGGGTGGGAAATGGGAAAAACCTATAATTATTGGAAAAACCTTAAAATCAATATTTGTGGGAAATTCGCTGTTTGGATATTTTCTCCGGGTCAATTATACTTTTTAAGTGAATTCAAAATATGGGAATTTTGCGGTCCAGGTGCATTTGGGGGTTGCAAAATGGGGAAAACGTTATAATTATCAGAAAAACCTTAAAAACAACGTTTGTGTGAAATTCGCTGTTTGGAGATTTCTTCCTGGTCGATTGTATTTTTTAAGAGAATTCGGGGCATTTTGTGGCCCAGGCGGATTTGGGTGTTGCAAAATGGGTAAAGCGTTATGATTATAAGAAAAACCTTAAAATTAATATATGTGTGAAATTTGCTGCACTTGTTCGCAAAATGGTAGTGGCCACTGGCAGGGTTGGGATGCTAGTGTCAGCTGTTTGTACTAAAACTTAATGCGCGATTATAATAGAAAAAATTGATGGGAACTTTAAAAATATAAATACCATACATATTTATATATACGGAAAATGCAAAGTTACTTAGTTTATACAATGTAAAAGCTCCCCATACCACAAATCTGTTTAAAATATAGTTATTGAAAAATTAACACCAAACTAAAGATACATATCGATCAAACAACTCAAAGGTCTAATCACATCAAATTCCTTTTTCAGACTGTCCTGTTCCTCCTATTAAAAGCATCTACGCTCCAGTTCTTATATTTGCTATTAAAGCACGTTTCATGACTAAACAAAATAAACTATGAGTAATAATAATATGTGGAGCCGTCGATTGGAAGGTTTGTAATTCTCAGAACTACTTTAAAACAGCTAATAAATGTAATAATAAGAATGACTCATATAAGCAATACATCTTCTAAAGTTATATAAAAAAATTGAATGTAATATCGAATTCAACATCTTTATCTAATTGCAAATAAATATTAAAGTGTACAAGATCCTGAAAAGGTTCAAAACTGTATTACGTATTATTTATTAATGATCTGCTGCTCAGTAAAACTTCGCAGTAACGTTTCGCATGGCGTATAATAAACAATAATAATACAGATGTGAACAATTTTGATTTTTTTTAAATTGTTATCCCTTGTAATTTTTTCAGATTTTGGAAAGTTTGTGCCAGACTTGAAAATTAGCAAAATTCATTTTCAATGCATTGACGAAAGTTGGTAAATTGCAACTTCTGTAAAAAAATAATTATTTAAATTGCGCAGGTGGTGGTTTTTGTTGGTTTTTTTTTATATATCGAACATCTTTTTGACATTGAATCGCGTTAGGCACTTTTCTTTCTTTTTAAAATTATTTTGAATGTACAGAATGTGGTTCTAGTTCTTCTTGTTACAATATCAAGCACCTCTGTGAGCTTGACTTGCGAATAGGTATTTTTCTTTCTTTTTTAAATTATTTTGTATTCACTGATGGTTGTTCTAATTCTTCATGTTAATATGTCGACCACCTTTTTGATCTTGACTTGCGAATAGGCATTTTTCTTTCTGCTATTTAATTTATATTGTATGTACAGATGGTGGTTCTAGTTCATTTCCTTGTTTAACACGGTGACTGGCATGCGAGTCAAATACAGCTCGCACTGCGTTGAGGTCTGCGAGCCGCGCGAGCTAAATGCAGCTCCGCGGTGGGTTTGGCTTTGGAGCCGTGTGGTTTATATATGACTGGTATTTATGCGCTGAAACATATAGGACTTAAAGCTGGCGGCCCCAGGAACAATTTGGCGTTTTTAGCGTCAAATTAGGAGTATGGATTTCACAGTTGTTATTTTTTAAACAATTTTTAAAAAAGGAATTTATGCCTGATACTCGCTAGTACTCCATCATCATAAATAATTCGATGTATATTATTTTACTCAACTTACATGCAATAAAAACGTCAAATTCATTTAGAAAATTCGATTTTATTCATAACTAAATACAAAAACGTTACATTATAAGGTACATTTGAGTAGATATAACTAGTCCTAAGAAATAACACTGACAGTGTGTTTTCAAGTGCTACATATCTGCCGTGGCACTATGTTTCAAGAAAAAACAGTCAATACAATAATGTGAATCACAATTAAGGGATTTGTAATTATATTGTTTGCTTTTATACGTTTCGTACTTAGTCCATATTCGTTTTTCTAGGTTTCATAACACAGTGCATCGCCGTCGAACTACTCCCATATGAGTGAGTTTACACTATTCTAAGTTGGATGAAGGTGGTCCAGATACTCCCGTACCTGTTTCTTCTAGTTGTAGTAATTTGATCGTTACTTTTTTTAAATTTGTGTTTTTAATTTTTTCCTGTTACGTTCTTATACAAAATATGGGCGTTTATTACAGCAGATCCTGTATTCAACTCAACTGCCAATTTTCTAAACCATTGGATTTCAGAAAGATCTATAAACGCTTTACAATTGTTGTAGTTGTTTATTATATCCGATTTTTCAATTCCAGCTTTTGTTTCTTTTCCGGTACATGTATGGATTGTATTTAACACCAAAACATCCCTCTTGTCTTTCCATTTCAAAACAAGTATTCCCGTGTTGCTGTCTCGTGCAACTTGTTCACCTTTGGATAATTTTGCAATTACTACTTCATCCGGATAAGTTTTCTGTTGCTTCGCAGGGTTCCCACTAGATTAGTAGATCAATCAAGAAGTTCGTGAGCCAGGTGGACGCTTGTGTAGTAGTTATCAGTGTATATTGTTCTTCCTGTGTCTAGTAGATCTTTCATCAACGACATAACTACAGACGACGAAACTGGAATTCCTGGTTCAGCTCACTTTCCGCAGTATATTTTTTATTATACGTGTAGCCATCCTTTATACACAATTTGAACAATTTAATGCCAAATGTGTGGCGCTTGTTCTTTATATATTGTTTGCAAACAAGTCATCCGCGAAATGGAACTAGTGTTTCGTCGATGCATACTTCCTTATGTGGAATCATAACACTTGGAACCGTTCCAAAAGCAACTCAACGAATGGCTGAATTTTGAATAAACTATCATTTGGCGGACAGGCTTCGTTATTGGAGAAGTGCCACATGCGTAATAGTATCTCAAATCGCTTCCTGATCATGACATTTTTCACCACGTAGTTTCGGTATAATATTTTTCTTGTTCAATAGTCTGCAAGTTGTGGCACCTTATTCCGACCCATCCAGAACATAAGACCCATAAACTTTTGCGTCTCTAAAGTGTCGACTTCTTTCCATTGTCTTAGACGCGATTGGCCAATAGGATTGTCCTTTCTTATTTTCTGTTCCGCATACGTTGGTTTTTACGACCATATAATTGATTATATCATCTGTTATAAAATACTTTAAAAAATTGAAGGGCGACTTTCCAGACAATTCGTTTATTGCTTCTGCAGACTCTCCTGTGTTTACAGCTGTATAAGGAATATTCTTGAGATATCTACAAGTAATAGTATTCCATGTAAGAGATAAAGTATCAGAAGCTGCGTGGTTGTCTTCTGAACTTGCTGTATCATTATGGTCTGCGACAATTGCTTCTATCGATTCATTTATTGCATCGTTACTGGTACCTGCTTGAAGATTAGGCACCGATCTTTGTAGTTTTAATTTTTTGTTGTGGGGATTCGTCGTCATCGGAACTTTCTGAATGACTATCTCTTGCAATATACTCTTCTTCTGAATCATTTGCAGAAGTATCAAGATCTTCATCGCTCATATCAAGAACTTCTAACCTCTTCATCTCTTCTTCATAACTTCGGGACATTTTAGTACTAGAACTTATTCACCACCTCTTTGGAGCAGAGAACGACAGTAACTGCCAAGAATTGCATATAACAGCACTGCAGTAACAAGAACGGACAAGAATAGACATGCACTTTGTTACGATGTTTTAACAAGTTAATTCGCTGGCTATATTTCTTAACTAAAACAAGCAAAAGCAGATACCTGGAGGGCACGTCTAGCTCAAGTCGAAGACGGCGTGCAGTAAATTAAATACATGGAAACCAGGAGGGCGCCAGCGAATCCAGAGAAACAATCAACCAGGTATCTCAAATGCTTTATCAGACGATTCGCAGACTGAGTTCTTATAATGGGCTAAGAACTATAGCTGCAAAGAACGTTATACAGCAACATTGAAAGAAACTACATATAGTTCTCAAGTATCACAGTTTAATTATAATCTTTGGCTCGGAGAAGTCGACAAATGACCCAATAGGGCCTACAGCAAGTAATACTTAAATTCTCATGGAAAATGCAGGATACAATCGGAGGAAAAGCCTCTCAATAATTTACAATTACACACTAAAAATACCTGAACGTACACACATTGGCATGGGCCTTTACTTTCGGCTAGTGCACAAGTTATCGCCTAGCTGGTACAGGTAGTTGAAATGTAGATCCGTGGCCTGGGGCAGTTTAATTCATAGGCTCAACATGGCCCGCAAAGGGAGCTTAGTGGATGTCCCTAGTATTAGGTGGGGCTCTCATGAGATTCACGGAGGCTCTGCTTTTGGCACCAGTGCTTAATAGCCCAGCACAACGATGGGGCCCTGATTAGTCAAAGGCGACCCTACACGAGGTTGCCGGAGGAAGAATCTCTCAGCTGCCAAATTCCGGATCGTGGATTGTAGCTCGGCACGTCAAGCTGACAACAAAATTGAACCCTAAGCGAAGCACTCGAATGCCGATAAGGACTTACCCCGTATGGGCGTGCGATAGGTGCTACCATCAAAAAGGAATCCGCCAACAAGCGGGGCGCCTAGAATCGCCCAAAATAACGTCGTCTAGAGGAGAATCCGCCGAGGGCGTTTATTTTCCAAACATAACTAAATTAACTTCATGAACGACTTCGAAGATGGTAGCTGCTACGAGCGGCACCAAATTTCCAACAGCTAAGGCCCAAGAATGCCCCTCGTAACCCGGAAACTCGCCATAGAAACAAAAACTTATCGGGGAGCGGAACCATGTCCCTATCAGCGAACAAAAGTTCCTAACTCAAGAGCGCGCGGAATTTGAATCTGCCCACAGAGTTACAATTCGGAGAGCGCTTCCCATGAAGTTACAAAAAAAAGCAGAGTGAAGCGACAAATCTAACGAAAGCGCCATTTTAACGTAACAACTTGGCGCGAGTCATATGACTCACGCGGCCGGAGACCCACCAGCGCCGCGCGAGCTACATATAAGACAAGGAAGTAAATCACTGATATAAAATCTATATGAATATGTATAATATTGCCAATGTTAGTACGTATTATTGTAAATCTAATAATTAGAAAGTGTAATGGCCCCCCATACCATTTTTGTCCCTTTCGGCATGGCAAGTCAACGTGTTAATTATTTGAATTTGGGTTACAAAACTTCTAAACATTTTCCATTGCCTTGTTTGTTTTGGAACGGTGCTGTACTACTTGGTTTGGTTGATTTGGGAATATATGTATTTTTAATAAAGTGTGGTCACTCTATCCTTATCAGTCATATATACTACCTAAAAAATTAATTGTAAATGTCCAATACTTTACACATGTGTTCTACCTTCGCTTTAATATTTTTTATAATGTCTTGTAAAACGCCGGGTTGAAATTTCATATTTTGGATATGTCGTATAGTTCTGATACATTGGAAGGGTAAACCTTTTTTTAAATTTCTTGATATCCTGAAGTACCACATGCCATATATAGCTTTAAAGCTTTTTGAAGTGTATCATCGGACCAAGAAAACCCTTTTAAAGATCGACTGTGTTCGGCAAACAGTAACTGATCCTCATTAAAGATATTTCGGATGTGAGTTTTTAGAGCAAGCACTATAGCTTCTAATTGCTTCTTTTTTCCAGTGCAGATTGTAGTTTTCTTAGTATTTGTTGTACATTACAAGGAGAAATAAAGGTAAGCAAAAATCTCTAATTATTAATTATGTATGTGTTTATTGAATAAGCGGATAAATACACATCATATATGAAATCAACATTCATTTTTTGCAAAGAATAAAAGCAACATGTAACCGTTTGACATTAAAAAAAATCTTTAAGAATATTTATATTTATTGCTTTTGACTTGCAAAATATAGGCTTGTTTTACTCTTGCAATAAAGAATTTCATGTTTCCTCGTACAACTCTCAGAGAAAGTTGTATATTTGGTTGAGGGGAAGATAGAGGAGACGATTAAGACTATTGGAGATGGTTGAGAATGAACATGAGTAGAGGGTTGAGACTGGTTGCGCAGATTGTTGTGCTATTGCGGATGGTTGAGAGCGTGAATAAGAAGAAAATGGATATACTGGAGATGGTTGTGAATGTGAATTAGGAGAAGCCGAAAATCCTGGGGATTGTTGAGAGTGAGAATAGGGGAAAGCCGAAAATCCTGGGGATGGTTGAGAGTGAGAATGAGGGGAAGGCGAACATCCTTGGGATTTGAATTAGTAATTTGGAGATGAAATCAGCTATTTGTGATTGTATTAGCTTAGCTACTTGAAAATTCTACATGAAAAATAAGTTTCAATCAAAAATCTGTATTGTTAAAAACACATTAAAAAAATTTAGTTATAACGTTTCGCTGGTTATACCAGCTTCGTCAGATAAAATAAATTTAAAATATAAAATACAAGCCTTCTGCAGTAAATAACCAGAATAAATATATTGTATCTTATTGAATAGGTTTCGTTATATTTTCTTGTTTAAAATTGAAATATATTTTTCCATTTTCCTTTCAAAACTCAACTTTGCCAATCAGTATTGTAAAACAGGATGGGGTTGTAGTTATTTTCTGTTTTTTTTCTCGTCCCATATGTTTTCTCACAAAATATTTTGCCTTTGTAGTTTTTGTCGTTTTATTTTTTATTTCTTAAAATGTAATTTTTTGTATTCTTTATATTTGTTGATTGGAAGTAACCATTTTTTTAGAGTAAACATTTTCTGGTTAAACATCCATAGTTAGTGTTCTATTTTCAAAAATTTTTGTTTTTCCTTTTAAATGTTCAGGTTTATGTTTGTTTTGTATTTTGTTTATCGAAAATTGGCTTTAATTTTAGGAGTATTTGGATTAAATCATTTCTTTCGGAAAAACATTTTTGGTTGATACTTAATTTCTTTGAAAGTGATAACTTTATTGGACAATTAGTTTTCTGCGGTACGCATTTTTTAGGTTATAGGCGCCCCTTTACTTTCTGCGCTTGGCAAAACTTGGTAGAACTATCCGTAATGCATACATTTAATGACAATGCCACTGTTAAAACCCTTCCCTGTATCAATCACAGTTTAAAACGGCAATATTTTTCAGTAATTTTCAATGCAAGGTTTGATGACCTTCAAATTTTATATCGGGTGTGGCTATTGGAAAATTTCTTTTTGATATGTAAGTTCGGCCTTCTTTGCATCAAATCTGTTTTTTAGTTTTAATTCTTTAATTATTTGGTCAGAAATTTGAACAAAGAATGGTCAGGCGGCATTAAAATTTTTCGTGTCATTGGCAGTCTACCCACAAAATTTAAATATCCTTGGGATTGTTGAGAATGAAAATAGAGAGAAGCCGAAAATCCTGGGGATTGTTGAGAGTGGGAATAGGGGAAAGCCGAAAATCCTGGGGATGGTTGAGAGTGCGAATGAGGGGAAGGCGAACATCCTGGGGATTGTTGAGAGTGAGAATGGAGAGAAGTCGATAATCCTGGAGACGGTTGAGAGTGAGAATGAGGGAAAGTTGAAAATACTGGGGATGGTTGAGAGTGGAATGAGGGGAAGGTGAAAATCCTGTGGATTTTTGAGATGAGAATGGGAAAAGGCGGAAATCTTGGGGATGGTTGAGAGCGAGGATAAGGATATGATGGGTACCCTGAAGACGGTTGAGAATGGTATTGTTGAACAAAGTGAAATCGTTGTGTATTAAACTGCAATGATGGAACTGCTGTTGAAAATATTCGACAGGTTCTAGGCTTTGTTGTTGCTGCTTAAAACGAAAAACTAGGAAATCAATCTCATGCATAGCAAGGTCATGCATATTCTTGTCCAAAGCTCTCAGTTTCTGGCATAGTAATGTAGAGAACAAGGAGCATTCATTTTCGTCAGGCTTGTCGCGCATATCTTTCAAATAATTATACGCTTCTTCCATACGTCATTCTTTTTCATCGGTGTTAATTTTACGTTCCTTGTTGTTAAAAACGTTTCCACTAGGTGGAGCTTTGAAGGTGTTCGAGTTTGAAGTATTTGGAGATTTTGTAAAACTGTTACACTAGTGCTATTTTCTGGTAGATCCACATTGGTAGGAGTTTGATCTCGACTTTCAGCATCAGGATATTCTGTATCAGATTGTTCCTAAAACGCAAAACACTGAAATACGTTCGTCGTGAAAAATTGCACTAATAAATAAAAGATATATATTATTTAACCCTTGGGCGGGCGCGCTTTGCAAAATCACTTGGCCGGGCGCGCAACGGCACTGCATGCCGTAAGCAGAAAAACTTAGAGATTAATTCAAAACAGCAAAATTTATTTTCTAATAGTGTATAAAGATAAAATAAATCGTAATTCTAACAAAATTAAATGAAATTCTTCATCCTAATTTCGTAAAATTACAAAAATAAAATGTATAAAGACGTAATTCTAACAAAACTAAATTATATCCTTCATCCTAAGAACAAAATCTGTTATATGTAGAGATCACAAATAAAATAAACTATATGGTTAATCATATCCGTGGTTATAAATTCAAGAAAGGATTCCAATTTGGTCGTCACATTTCTCGGCGAACCTTTGGATCTAGACACCACTTTTATTGTATTTTTGGCGTTGATTTTATGTGATGTTCCTGGAGTGCTCTTCCAAATATTTTCTTTATTTTTAGCAATGTAAAACTGGTAATCAGTCTCTTGTATTTCAATATACTCTTGATTCTCGAAACCTTCATCTCCAGACTGTTCTGATCCACTGTTATGGTCATCCAGGTAAATTCTTTCAGCCTCGCCTTCTAGTCTACTAGGTCCTTAGTGTATGACAAATTATCAGCAAATTGTTGTAATTCTTCGGCCCTCAAATACTTTCTTGAATATCTATTATCCCTAAAGTGTTTTGCTGTATAAAAATGAAAAAGGAACTTAATAAAAACCTGAAGTAATTTTACTTACATGATCGGGCGCGCTGCGGCACGGAATGCCGTAAACTCAACACCTCCAACTTCAACGGCTCACTGACTACTGAAGGGAACGTAAACAATCACGGCTTCTACGCAGTAAGTTGCCCAATATCGTCATTTGAGCGTAGATAGACGGACAATGCCATTCAACCAACAACATATGCGGAATCAATAAATTAGTGAAAAGGTGGAATACAGGGCCGATAGCGCGCGCGCCCGAGGGTTAACAAAACAAGAAAAAATGAAATGACATAACAACGTCATTTTATTTCGGTGCGCACGCAATGCAGATTGTAGCTCGAAAAACACCAGGGGCGGCACTCATTGATTTAAAATAAATAGATAGAATGAGGGAAAACTCCAGTATAGTAGACTACAACCTTTTAGTGGGTATTAAGTACACACAAATCTTAAACTGCAGCTAACCTAAAATAGCTCCTGGGCATGAGATAGAAGTAGTCTACGATACTGCATGTTAGCCAAAGTATTTACTAGAGGCCTCTATACTTTTATACTCGTTGGGGCTGCGCCACTTCGTCTAGGGTATTTTAACGACAGTTGGCAACGTAGCTATCGCTGGAAGTGTCAATTGTGTTAGTTAAGGTACATTTTAGTTTGGTATTTACTTGCTGAAAATATACATTTTTTGCCTCTTCCGACAACAGATTCGAGTTCAGTAGGTCGTAAACCATAGGAATAGTGCAAAACCGCTCCCAAAAGTTGCAATTTAAGCGTTTCAAGCTAAAGTAAATATTTACCCAAATGCTGTATACAGTCGATGAATATTTAAATAAGGACTGAGATATTGCTTTTCTGATCTTGCACGTGAATAGTGTGAAACATCTCTAGGGACGGAGTTTATATATTGACGGATCAGTGGGCGGTCGTTTTCCGTGAACTTGCTTGGCTTATTGTTAGAACTCCTGTCAGTAAATGTGGTATCTCCCATTTTTTCGTATTTATTAAACCAACCAGAGTAACATCAACAACATTCATAAATGTCTTTCTGCATACATGCACAAAATTTCCATCTTGATCTGGAAGTGTGTAGGATATGGAAGTTTGCCTTTTGCTATCTGCGACAGTTTCATACTTTCCATGGCGACGTATTTTTATTCTCACTAAATTTATTAGGCCCATCAGATACGTCCCTTGCGTTTTGACGTTTTCAGCATAAAATCTTTCAAAAAGTTGAAGTTTTCGTTCGTAAGTTATTTTTTTGCATTCAAAATAACACTTACACGACTCCTGAAAGACATACGCAAATATCAGTAAGGAGCAGGTCAATAAAATACTTTTACATTAACGTTAAGTACGCAATATCGTCCCTTATTTGCACCAAACAGACTTTTCGTTCGTTAAACGAACGGCGTAGCGTTCGTTAAACGAACGACATATATATAAATATATATCTACATCCATAACCTAAAATTTCTTACCTCTTGATTTGGTGGATTTTTGAACGAATTTCTTTCTTCTTCCTATTAATGTATGCCTTCCTTTAATCTTGTCTTGCATAACTTCCATGTTTACACTGCAACTTGTCCAATACACGTTTAAACACAAAGAAGCACACCTAGGGTAAGTATGGCTGTGATGGCACACTTTTTTTAACGGACTGTAACTTCCGTTAATGTTGTGATAATTAAGATATAATTGCATTTACAGGTGTAATGGAATGTCTACTATGGGTTCACATATAGATTATTTCTCAAAATTTACATATGCCAGAGAAAATAAATTTCTTACAAGTAGTGTAGTGTGCCATCATATTCGCACAGGTATGGATATGATGGCACACTTATTACTTTCTATATATTTTAGGAATATATTGGCTATATTTCACATTTTTTCATTAAAACAATTTTTTAAATAAAATTATTATATAATCATTAAAAAAAACTAAACACATATTTAGGATACAAAATAGCTGTCATTATAACATAGTTGTTGAAAAAAAACAATCCATATGATAGATAATACATTTTAGTCACTGCATAATTCACAGGTGAACATCTTGGTTTTTCTGTCAATACCGGCACATGCATTGTGGCACCACATCTTGCATTGTTGCCACTGGATCCAGGGTTCCTTTGACTTGGATAAAGAAAATAAACCATTGCAATATATGCAAGCCGCATCTTCCTCTTCATCATCGGCTATACATGGTTCTTCTGGCTTAGTATCATCTTCTTCTATTATCAACACCTTCTTCGTAGAACGAGCAGATTTTCGTAGTTCAACTGCTTTTTTGTCAGCAACTTTTGCTTTTGCTGTCTCTATGTTTGGTGTTGTATTTATTACTCCCATCTCACCTTCTTTTCTTTTTCTCTTTTGACGGAAAGTCGCTTGCGGAACAGGAGATATTTGCGATATTAGAACAGAACAATTTATGTCATCCTGTTTATCCCCCTGAGGTGCAGTTCTAGCTAACTCTTTATCTCCTTGCGAAGGTTGTTCATCTTCAGCAAGTTTATCATTACATGAAGTAGACGCTTTGGAATTTGGTGATATTACTACCTGCACTAAAGATTGTGATGGCTGTGCTTCAGTAGAGGATAAATTGTAGTTGTCCTCTGCTATATTAGTTGTTTCTGAAGAAAGGAACTGCCAGTCAGGAAATATATCTTCATTAAATGGACATATCCCCGTTTTTTGGAAGCCATGAACGGCATTGGCCACTGTAGCAGCTTGAGTATAAGCTTCTTTGAATAAGTGACCAACTTGAAAATGAGTTACGGTTCGACCAGGGTGAGTATGTAACCACCCTCTAAGAGCCTGATTGTAGTAAGTAGTTAAAGGGCCATAAAAGCTTACGTCTATGGGTGCAGTGTGGTGGAAAACAAAACAAAACTATATTATTTTGCTTTGCGAACTCTAATACATCCAAGTGCTTGTGACTGGAATGGCCATCGAGAAGTAATAGAATCTTCCTTTCAGCTGAGGGTTTTGCATGCTTAATAAAATGTTTAAGCCACAAAAGGAAAATCTGCCCCGTCATCCAACCACTCTCTTGCGGGAATCCTACACACCCTGGGGGAGTATTATCCAACAACTCCTGCTTCATATTTTTTCGTGGGAAAATGATAGCCGGAGGTATGTAATTCCCAAGGGCATTTATGGAGCATACTACAGTAAAATGTTGCCCTCTTTCTGCACTCGTCAGTGTACCTATTTGCTTTCTTCCTTTTGTGGCTAAAATTTTATCCGTTCTTGATTGCACGGTCGATAATCCCGACTCGTCCATATTATAGATCTGGTCGGGCTCAAATTTGTATTGATCCATAATAATTTTAAGGCTAGTGAAATACTTGCTTATTGTAACTTTATTAAAGGCTCGCGCCCGAGCTAATGACGTGGCCTCCGGTTGTCTTAGACTAATAGATGGATGTGTATTCAAAAAGGCATGAAGCCAGTCCCATCCAGCCATACGCCTTTCTTGGTTAAAATTGTGTTTACATTTCAGATTTTGAGCTAATTCAAAAGCAAGTTTTCTTAAATCAGAACACGTTAAGCCAAAAAATCTGGATTCCAAGGATTTTACGTGATCAACTAATTCCTTTTCAACTTCATTGGAGAACACTTTAAGGCTTCCACCTAGGAAGCCCTTTTTGCCACCACGTAATACTTTATTTTTTCCTCTACTCTTCGCCGAAGAGTACTCTTTGGAACACTAAATGTTTTGGAGGCCAATAACCATCCCATTTCTTTAGATCGAACAGCTTTGATTGCTTGGTTCATATTGTCCTCAGACCAGCTCTGCCTTTCGGACATTTGTTTTTTATTGTTCATGCTCCCACGAGGTAAAGGGCTATAATGAAATGGAAATATTCGTTAGTAAGCTACTTAAGGGTATTTTGCAATAAATTCTGGCTATGATGGCACACTCTGCCATCATAACCAACTAGTTAGCGTGCCGTCATAGCCGAAATCCTCAAACTTGAGAAAATTGAATTCAGTCTGGCAACCATGCAAAGAAATGCCGCGCAAACAAGCCACTTTATAGGTTAGACACAACTGAACAATTTGAGTGAATTATCACTCATACTGAAGCATGCAAATATAAACTTGAAGCTTACCAAAATATAGTTCCAATTATAAAAAGTTTATAACTTAAACTATTACAACCGAAATTGCACAGTGAAACTTTCGTATCACACTAATGAAGTAAAGCACACATCTGTACAGCTGGTTGCATAAGAAGTGGTAAATATCATAGCTGTGCCAACACAGCCGGTATGCCATCACAGCCATACTTCCCCTACACTGTCCACCTAACTTTGGCGCTTATGCCCTTTCAAAATAAAAATTTCAGGACACAGAGCCAGTGGATATAGGAGAGTACCGCCATTCTTTGATCCGTAAAAATGCCGCAATCGCCGCCATTTTTGTTACCATCAGCAATGACTGATTCAGTTATGTCCAAAATTTTACGTGAAATTGCCAAGACTGTAGGTCTATGTCAAATTCGAGGTTATCAGGTTATGTTTTCCGTCAGTTTGTGTCAAATAACAAACAAAACCTAACCTACTAACCTCGAATTTGACAGAGACTTACAGTCTTGCCAATTTTAAGTAAAATTTGGGATTGCCAATAAATGTCACGTTGACGGAATTGTGCTACAAACCTCAAAGCGACGCATATGACAAAGGAACAAACATGGCGGACGTGGCGCTACTGTCCTATATATATATATAGGAGAGTACCGCCATTCTTTGATTCGTGCAAATGCCGCCATTTTTGTTCCCATCAGCAATGACTGATTGAGTTATGTCTAAAATTTTACTTGAAATCGGCAAGACTGTAAGTCTATGTCAAATTCGAGGTTATCAGGTTATATTTTGCGTCAGTTTGTGTCAAATAACAAACAAAACTTAACCTACCAACCTCGAATTTGACAAAGACTTACAGTCTTGCCAATTTTAAGTAAAATTTCGGATTGCCAATAAATGTCACGTGGACGGAATTGTGTTACAAACCTCAAAGTGACGCATATGACAGAGGAACAAACATGGCGGACGTGGCGGTACTCTCCTATACCTACTGGCTCTGCCAGGACACAGAGCCAGTAGATATAGAGAGTACCGCCACGTCCGCCATGTTTATTCCTCTGACATATGCATCACTTTGAGGTTTGTAACACAATTCCGTCAACGTGACGTTTGTTGGCAATCCAAAACTTTACTTAAAATTGGCAAGACTGTAAGTCTATGTCAAATTCGAGGTTAGCAGGTTAGTTTTTGCGTCAGTTTTGGCACAAACTGGGGCAAAACATAACCTGCTAACCTCGAATTTGACATAGACTTACAATCTTGCCAATTTCAAGTAAAATTTTAGATATACACCAATCAGTCATTGCTGGTGGGAACAAAAATGGCGGCGATAGCGGCATTTTCACGGATCAAAGAAAGGCGGTACTCTCTATATCTACTGGCTCTGCCAGGACATAGTGCGCAGCGCCATCTAGTTTAACTTTACTAATGCTTAGAAATAAAATTATACTTATAACCTTGGTGGGCACATTGGCGATGGCACTTGAAACCTGTTAAAGCAAATATATACAAAACTTAGATTTTGGCACTTAATGCCTTTGGTACTTCCACTCTTCAATTAAATGTGCTCTAGAGCGTCGATATCTTTCTGCGCTTCCGTCAAAGACTACAACTGCGTTAGGACCTGTGACCATATTGAACGTAGTATGCAAATTTGTCTATACTAATCATTGCCATACCATACCACTCGATGCAACAAACACAGCCGCCGGCGCAGTTCAGTACATGCAAGATGTGGTTGTCAGGTTGTACAGGTTGGTTTACTGGAGAAAATGCCTTAAACAATGACGATTTCGTTCCGTTTCGCATGCCATCATTATTAAGTAGCGACAGGGGATATGGGGTGAGTTCAAACTTAATATAACTTTTTAAATCCTGATAGCTTTTTTTGGCGATACAGATCTTTGAAATAACAGGAGATTGATGAAAATAGAAATATTGTCAACTTTGACACTGCTGTTAGCATTGGAAAATGGCAAAATTAACAGAAAGCTGACAATTATTCTCAAATTAGGAAACAACATAATCCCTGCTGCATTTTTAAATTGAAACACCTTTCTGCAATAATTCTCCATCTCCATGTCGGAATTTAAATTCAGAGTTTTCTGATCTAAAAGAGCATGCTGCCGCTATCAATTGTTTGCGGCTTGGATATCTATGTAATTTTTCAATACTGAAAACCTCTTTTAACAACTCAATTTAGGGACCTTATTTCAAAGGATTGTGCTACTGACAGATTTACGATAGATATAATTTCGAATAAGTCTAGAAAAATAAATCGTTTTTTAATTTCGGTCACCAATTCAATATAAAAATTCAAGCACGGTTTGAGAAACTTGTCTGTTGAACTAGCACGTCTTGCGTTTTCAACTCGGTCAAGCTAGAAGTTGCTGTTATTCCTATATACACATTATACACCTCCTCCAGTTTAAAAAAATTGCTTGGATTGTTATGGTTTAAGTCAAAAATATTTATATTTTTTACGTAAGGTAATTTCAGAAAATTGCTACACAAATTTTTAAGTAAAGTCTCCTTGCTCGGTTTTAACGTATACAATAAGGAATATTCTCCCTGAAAAGTGGTGTTGAAATCATTAAGTTGGCTAAAAACATATGACATAAATTCTAGGTATAGGTAGGATGGGAAATTTATTGTTCATTGTGTCGAGAATATCTTGTGACGGAGCAGTAAGTGGTGCATTGCTATTTACATTTTCCACCACTGGAGATGTACTATTTACAGTTTCCAATGCTGGAGTTTTAATTTAAAAAAAATGTTTGGCACCTTCAAATAAGATATTGCAGTCATCTTCTTCACAATTGAAGGTGTTTTAGTAACAATTAATGGTTGAATTTACTTCTAACGTTTTAAAAATTAGCAGGAGAAGGATTGCGTTGGAGAGTACCGTAACTCCTGACTTTTCCGAATAAATATTCCAGCGGGTCCTGGTTAAGGTGCCGACCAAACAAATACTGAAAACCTTCGTTTTTCACTATTGAACATCCAATTTCTTAAACAGGGAGACTTACATCTTTCAGATGATTTTGTGATATTAAACTCCATACTTTCTAAAAGAGGCAGCGCTTCAGTGCGCCAAAATCTAATATGCGCACTTCGTCATTGATTCCACACTTAAGTACCTTTCCTTGGCTTGGAAATTTTGTATTTTCATTTAGGGAATCGAACAGTTTATCGAAGAACAGCAGTAGTTCGGCTGTACCAGTAATTCCCTCTCCAAACGCAGACTGGTCAAAGTCTAAAAATGAAAATGAATTTTTATATCATTAATTGGCAAAATGTGGAGACTTACCAAGATTTTCGGCCAGTTGTAAAGTAACTGCGAAACGCTGGCTGAATATTTGGGCCGCATGCTTGACTTTCATTTTTCTCATCTTTTTTTTGTAAACATGTTCAACAGTGAGTTGTGACAATGCTCGTAGACCGCCAAGCATGTTGGAGCCATTGTTTATTTCAAATATTTTTACAATATGTGACCATTTAGCCATTTTACGATTCACGCCCACTCCATATGATAGGGTCTTGTCGAAAAAATTATTCCTCATGCATTTGAGGAGGTGTGGAGGATAAAAAATGGGGTAAATTATAAGGCCATTTATGTTAAAGGAGCCTTCTCTATATTCTACACCATTTTTCAGGCACGTTTCTTTTATTTCTTTTAACAAAGTATTCAAAACTTTAACATTGGTAGCTGCTTGATCACAAATTGTTACTATGGGTTAAAACCCAGCCAGCAGTAATCAATTTGTTGAGCAGCTCTCACACGGCTTCCGTTTCAAGCAAGTTTCCTAAAGAGCGTGGAATATTTCTTCATTAATTCCAGCAATGAAGCTAATCTCGTTTAAAAAATTAGTTAAAGTGCTTCAGCTCGGCAAAGCAAATATTCTGGCTAAAAACCGATATGCGTTAGGGCTCTTTAAATAATGTCGGAGGTAATATTTTATCATCCATGATACAACGATGTTGTTTCGGTGGCTTCCCAGCTTCTCGTAATTGGCTGCGTATAAACAGTGATGCCATTTTATTTAAAGAACGCAGGTTTTCCTCAAGATCCTTTTCCTTTGCGAAACTTTCCGCATCAAATAATCGCTTCCGAAAACTATCTTTTGATGCGTTCGACCTTTTCAACTTTCGAGACAGCTTTTTCGCAACACTATAAAGTTGATGTTTTTTAGGTGTCATGTCTTTTCGAATGTTGATCCCAATGTTCTTCGATACCTGATGCGGAGTGCCTATTTGACCTGAATTATAAAAATTCGTAAGTTTCAGATTGAAGTATGTGATTTCCAGAATTATCAGAAAAAAAGATATTAATTTATACCTTCATAAGTGTTTCAATTTCCGCACATATTCATCGTTCGATCAGACTGTTTCAAAGTTGCCTGGACTCCACTGTTCCCTGCCTTAGCACGAACAGTTCAAACAAGTAAGTTGCCAGCATCTGTAATAAATTAATTCATTGTTATAATAATTATTGTGTATCACATATAAAACATTTTTTAGTTTGTCTGAATACAATCAGTAAATTCTATATTATCAATAAAATAAAAACTATTTGATGCATCAAATTATGTGCATATATTTAATACCTTGAATTTTTTTTCTATTTTCACATATTTCTGTTCTTTGATCAGACTGTCCCGAAGTTGTATTTTCGACTGCATCATCTACTGACTGTGTTGTAACAGCTTGACCAAGTAACCTCTCAGGATCTGTAATTGATAAGTGATTGTTATAATGCATAAAAATGATATTTTTTCTATAGCACATGTTAAAGTGTGCTTTTATCAACTCAAAACAAAAGGTCAAGTTTTACTTTAACAGCAAGGGTAGATAAAGTAGCACTTTAACATCAAGGATAGATAAAGTAATTTAATTTTCTAACTTTTGTTTAAATTAAATATGACAGCTTCGCATTATCGTGGCAACCCAGTCTAGCTACTGACATTTTGAAATGTCATGGACTGTCTATTTTCTTTTGAAATTGTTAAAGTTCTTGCTATAGAAAAAAATATTGTATTATACACGACGATAAAGTTATTTCTATCCACTCTTGAACCATTAACGTCTCGACTTCGTCTCGACGTTAAACGATTCACTCGTGGATAAAATTTAACTTTATCGTCTTGTATAATAAATTACTATTGTATATGATAGCTGTCTTCCAGGTACGGGTCCAATATGAGTTTGGCAAATTAATCAGCCAATATTTCTTAATTTATATATTTATCTTAACGTTTCATTAGCTTCAGCTAACTTCTTCAGAATCAATATAACCTAGAGTGGCCTAGCGGCGTTAATAACTATTTTATATTTTAATGTTTCTAACAAACATAAGTTTGTTTTAAGATTACATTCTATTCTATCAAGGTAGGCTGTCTTTTTTATACCTTCATAAACATATCTAGTTTCACTCATCTCCGTTGTTTGGTCAGACGGCTCCAAAGTTGACACCGGGATTCCACTATCCATAGACCGAGTATCAATAGTTCCACTAGGCAAGCTGGCTGCATCTGCAATTGGTCAATAATTAACTTATCAAATTCATATTTTACTAAAACGTTTGGATTTGCCAAAGTGATCCTTCAATTCATTTTTCTGTATACTTAATATGCAAAAATATACAGAGAAATTATTTTTACTACATTAAACAACTTACTGGGTAGAAACAATGTTGGCAATGCATTTAAATGCACTCTTTTAGCTCCAGCAGAAAAATATTTCTCCTCAAAATGACGATGGCAATTTTTTTCCCTGTCGTATACAACTTGAGCCTCAAGAGAAGGTAACTGGGTTATTAATAGCACGAAGCCATTGTTTAAATCTTCCAATGTCCTTCCTAGGGTTTGGAAACCGAAGTTGTGGCTGCACATTTACCACACATCTTGGTACACAACATTTTACAGATGCCATTCCAAGAATCAAAAACTATAAATATAGTTTTACAGTCCAAACGACAACCAAACCTAAAATAAAATAATGTATTATTAAAGCAACAGTAGTTAATTCTTACCACAAGTTAAACTTTGAAGAGAACAATTTGGAAACACCTGCACACAGAACAGTACCTAACCTGCAAACACAACGACGACGTCATGTGCAATCACAGAACAATAAAGCAATGTACTTGTCAGGCAACCGCCTCGTGTAACGCAATCCAGTCGGTAATATCAAGAACATTATAGAAAATTTAAAAATTCCGATCTCAGCGACATCTCGTGATTGGGAGAGTAAACAAATTTACCACGTGACCGATCCTCCCAGGTCTCATTTACGTTAAACTAGGTAGTTTGTGGAATTTAACTTGTGGCTCGACTACAAAATGAAACTCAAGAGTGGTGAAGCATAAAACCGCTCATTATAAAGTCCCATTAAGGTGGCTTAACCAAAACATAAGTATACCTGGGCTATAATCCCTAGACTATTCTAAGAATTGAGGAAAAAGGATTTGCATTTCTTATTAAAATGTTAGCAGGGACCACTAGAATTGCTTCAACTTAAAAATTACCAATAGTCAACCAAAAATTTAAAGAGATGTGTTTTTCATGCTGTTCTGTCATTGACTTTCAAAATAACTACATTTTGTCGTCGACTAGCGTCACAATGCCATCTTTAATGTAGGGAAAATCATGCATAAACACCTACTTTATGGCACGAATGCCATAAAGTTGTCATAACAACAAAATAAACACAAAGATCAATCAGATTTATTTATATTAATATGAATACTACAATGGAAATTTCCTGATATTGTGATACCCGACATAGATGTATTAGCGGTAGAAAGAACATCATTACTCGTTGAAGAAACATTGCTAATCTGTCCACTAGCAGCTCCAAGGGTTCGGGCAATCTTGTTTTTATTTTCTCGCGAATCTGCAATATATCCCTCAGCAACTGCATCACTCTTCCAATCTCCATGTCTTTTGAGGGTTCTAATATCAGCACCGCTATCTGCTAAAATCGTAGCGGATGTTCTCCGAAAGGAGTGACCCGTATACTCAAGGGTAATACCACAAGCAGTGGATATATTTTTAACAAATATTTTGTCGTTTCCATGTAAATTATTGCGTTTAAATTTCACGATACAAAATCACATCAAAAATGTCACGAGCCGAAGGCGAGTGACATTTAAATGTGATTTTGTTGAGTGAAATTTGCAATAATTTCTATGGAAGACAAAATATTTTAAAAAAATATATCCACTTCGAGTGGTATTTGGGACGACTATTTAACAATATTAATACATAACGATTAACTTTATTGAAAAATATTCCAACAATTAATATAATTATTCATTCTCAATTAAATTCAGCGGAATACTTCCAAAACACAGCATTTTAAAATTTTTAAAATAAGCCACACAGTTTGTTGGGGTTTAGTGTTACGTAACCTAGCGATATCACTAAGGACAGAACATCGTTGCTAAGCGATACTTCGCAACAAGGCTATTTATTTTTTGAGTACGTACATTGTTTTGTGAATATTTTGCATGGTGCCCAATATTCAGTGATATACTGCTGTTATTGGTTGAAAAAAGCAAATGTCTGCAATGTGATTGGCTTATATGTTATAGTGTTGAATAGTCAGTAGCATTCGAAATTTTCAGATACGTGGCGATCTTTCGAGGAATCTGGCCAAATGTGTTAATGCCAACCGGATTGCATGTACATCTTCCGCAATTATAGAATAAAAAGAACTTCTCAATTTTCACATGTTTTGGTCTTAAACTAATGTACTTTTTAATAAGATCAGTATAATTCACTGCGCCATCATCATTCAAAATTGTAAATATCCTAGTCCTGTGAGTTTTTGTGTCCCTGATATAAACAACCAGCACAGAGCCTACCTCCTTGACATCACCAACGCATAAATTATGAAACTCTGCACGTCGACAAGCCCCAAACAAACCAAAAATTGCAACCACCTATAAATAACATTAGTATGACAGAAACTATAATAAACTTTGACATTTAAAAAAATAAATCGTACCTTCATAAGCAAGTACTTGTCATTTGGCGCATTTACAAAAAAATGTATTAATTGCTCCTTTGAAAACACTGCAGACTTCTCTGGTGCATAACCAACCGAGTAGTTCTTCAGGAAGGCAGTAAGCTTAGGAAAATTACTAATGTCAATATTGTCCTTTATTCGTAACATGCATTTCAACTTCGAGAACAGACACCATAACGATGAAGACTTGTAAATCTTTGACTAAAAATAAGGTACGATGAATTGGTAGCTAATATATCTAACTCAAAATGCAAATAATTTACCTGATCTAAAAAATACGCAAGCACAACCTTTTCTGTAACTATCTCCGTATTTTTGGCTCTTAGCCATTGCCAAAACTTGTCATACTCTTTCTTATAAATCTCTTCCGACTTCTTAGGAATCAAACTCAGCTCAGCTTCTGCAGCTTTTTTAAGAATTTCATCACTTATTAATAAAGGCTCGTGACAATCATTCATTTTGGCCGAAAATGTGTTTGCGAAACAAAAATTGTTACCATAAGCATAAACAATAGCTTAGCAACCACATTATCATAGCAACAACTACGTCATAGTTTTGTATACATGAACTGCTTTTAAAAAATAGCAGAAATTAATTTCCTTCGAAATTATTATGTTAGTCGACGACAAAATAGTATATGAAACTCGTTTATAATAGAGGATTATGGTATTCGTGAAATTAGCGCATTCGCTTCGCTCATGCGCTAAAATTCACTCATACCATAATCCTCTGAATTATAAACTAATTTCATAATGTACTATTATGTAACTAGAAATTAAATTTTTTAGAAATATGCAGTGTAATTAGAAACCTTCAAAGCATGCATTTATTCTATAAAACCGTAAAAATATGTATTTGCATATGCAGATATGCAAATTATTCTTCTTAACATGGAATTTCGGCTTGGACCGCGTAGTATTTGTATATGAACACCCAGCATTTTCTGGCTTAATGTGCCTTGCACCTTGTGAAGTCGAGCAACAACCAGCGCGATGGTCATGCTCTTTGGTGGCTTGTGTTGTTTGAGTATCTTGAGGACGAGGATACTTAGGCAGATTTGGCCGTTTTACTGTTTGTGCATCCATATTCACTAACGTTTGGCAAGACTTTGCAGCTTGCATCATCATAGATTTAAATGACTTGCGTCAACGAGTGCCGAAACATTCCACGAGAAACTTTTCAGAAAGTAAGACAAGAATTTGAAAACCGGCTTTACTACTGCATGGAGGACAATGGTGCTCATCTTGAGCAGTTCCTGTGAATGCTCTTTTTTCAGTTTTGTTAAAATGTTATTTTCAACGCCTACTTAGATGTTTAAAGACTTATTATTCTTATCCTAATGTAAAATTGATCATTTCTCAATGATAAATAAAAAAAATGCGCAAGTGAAACATCACCATAATCCTTATAAGATAAGCTTTCATTTGAGATACCACGCGATGGGTCATTCCATTTAAAATTTTTGCGGAGGTATTCGTGGGGGCGCAGGGGTAAACGTCAAAAGTGTGAATCATAGGTCAATCCGTTTCCCCCTTGACATATAAGTGGACCTGTTTTCGGAAATTTTTAATTTTCTTTTGGTTTCTGAAATATCTCGGGCGGATCGTTTTCAAAAAATCACCCTGTATATATTAGGTCTTGGTTCAATGCATCCCCTTTTTAATAGTTGTTCTGGAGTAGAACTTCTTGGTCAGCCTGCTTTTTTTTCTGTAGAACGCCACTATTAGTTAGTTGTTCAGCCAAAGTTGTCTTGAATATCAGTAGTGGCATGATTTAATCTCCCTTTCCAACTTGCTTTTTTATTTTCCTGTCTAGCAGCTATGCGTTGACCACTACAACATCCAACATATGGTAAAAAATTCGGTGGTACCATTTCTTGCTTTTCACTTTGATTGGATATAATCCCAATAACGAATCTTGAAGACTACCCCACCCATATGTTTATTATACTCCCGGATAATATCAGGACAATCAATTTCTTTTGTAGCTCGTTCAGTACGAAATAGTAATTTACGATACAAGTGCGTAAAGCTACTCTCTAGGCACGAGTGGGGTAGAGTTAAAACGCGAGTGAGCGAGCGTTTTAAGCCCCGCGAGTGACTAAAGATGCTTTACGCATGTGTATCGTACAATATTTTATCTACGATAAAATCTAGAAAACACGGTAAATATGAAAAAAAAAATGTAAATTAGGATTACCAGCAACCGGTCGTAATTTTGCGTGTTTTAAAAATTTTAAAACGCATTGCTACTCACAACGTGCCTAATGAAATCTTTTAAATACGTTACTACTGACGACGTAAACTAATGAAAACATGTTATTAAACAGTCGTTTTACAAACTTAAAATTGCCTTTTAGTTGGCATCTTCATTTACAGTGAAAATGCGTTTTCCACTCACAAAAGAGCTGGTATTCCTTTTCGTATTGATTTCGTGACTTATGTGGCATCAAATTCTTCTTTACGCGATCAGCTTGATCCAGAATATCTTGCGCTTATCTCATTTGTAGCCATTTTAAAACCAGTAATCGAATAAAACGCAAAAAATTGACGCCGGTTTTTCGTTTTTATTTGTAACAAACTTCCGTCGCTGTGGAAATATGTATTAGTTACCGCTTACTTAATTTTTACGAATAATTTGTGCGAGATATAAATTAATTTTTTTAAATTTAAAATTCATCAAACTTGCAGTATGAAGTAAACCGTTGTATTCACCACGAACGAAAAGTGTTTTTAAAGGTCCTCGCAAGTAATTCCGCCCTCGGCTAACACCTCGGCCGTAAACAAATTTCTCGTCCTTTAAAATGTCACTTTTCGTTCTAGATAAATAAACTACTATTATGTTAACCTATTATAATGAGATGTGATCGTATGTTACGATACAAGATCTGTAAGTGCCTTATAACATAACTAGAGTATGGAAGTTTAAGAATCTGCCTTTTCATTTGATAACATATATCATAATAGGAGACCAATAATTCTACATATTTGCAATTTTAGGTAAGAATACGCCTGATAATAATTACATGAATTTCACCTGAAAAACTTGTAACAACGGTTCTGGTTCCGAGTATAAGCTAACTTTATGTGAAAAACGCATGCAATTTGAACCGTGTTATATTTAAAAATTATTTAAATTATAATATGACATGTTAGTTTGTGTAGTGCGGTAATTTTTGAATTAATTATATAAAGTAAGTATTAAAAAGCATAATTTCGTGCTTTATAGATCTTTTGGTATCTCATTATGCACTAGGTAATACCTATTTACCTTATCCTGTTATGTTACGTAAAAAGTGCTACCTTGTAAGAATCTACGATTAATAGGATATTTTCAATAAAAAGTATGCGAAATACTAATATCCTATACTTACCATTCCATACTGGATTACTAAAATGGTTAGTAATTGGCAACTATCAGGTGTCCTGGGCCGTGTCTTAAAGGTCCCGTCCATATGAATTTCGGTAGCACTCAGCATTAAATGTTTTAGTTGGTCCGGTAGGAAGACAACTCACGTCGAAATTCCAGTTCCAGCAGCTCCTCTGCAGAAGGGCTTCTCATCAATTTTTCCATGCCTTTGACTGTTTTGGCACATTTCGCTAAATTCTTCCAATGTACTAGGCAAACTGGGTTGGGTTTGGCGTCGTTGTCGTCTCATGAATTTGGCCATAGAAGGAAATTCCAATTTAGACGCAGTTGCTACATCCGCTCTAGAAGATTAAGTTGGAAATTAATGTCTTGGAAAGTCTAAACTGCATGTTCGTTTCAGTTTAAGTATCACAACATTTCTCTACAGAAAAATCATAACTTGCTGAATGAAATGAACAAACACTATTATAAGTATTATAATAAGATTAACAACAAAAAATGAGTGATTTTGGAAAAGCCCGCAAATATTTAGATTATTTTAGGATTTATTGCAAGTCAGTTGTTATTTAGTATTATTCTATTAATTGTAGAACCAAATAATTAACATAGTGCTGTTTTTACTTTGCGTCCTATGCAAATATGTGTTTATTAAAGTTTTTAATGAAAATGATATCAAATTGCTGGTACAGTTCAATGACGAAAATTATAATTTTATTTTCTGCTTCCCCATCAACAAAGGTAGAGAAGCTTATTATTTTTTTTATGTTGAGAATTTATAGTTAAAAACTATTTCATGCGAAAAAACTTCCAAGCATGTGTCTGTTAGCGTGTAACCACAATAGAGGCAGCAAAACTAGATACTTGAAATAGCAAACAAATATATCTACAGGGTAACACATAATCTTACCTAGAACTCTGACTCACAAAAATAGATCTCACATCTTCACTTGTCCTAACAGCAGAATTGATCATGGTATTTTTCAGCACCAACGTTTTTTCTTTGTCGGCATCTGGTAGATGATTATGCCCTTCCCCTAGATAAAGAAAAATAGAGTCGTTGCATTTAGCTCTAGCTTTGCATCCTTTTTCGACGCAGGTCGGGTATTTAGTATTTCCAGTCTGGCTTCTTTTACAGTAAAATAAGCCTTTGTCGGATTCAGAAGTATAATAGGTAGATCCACTTCTATATCCAGGAACAGCCTTTACTTCCATGCTGTCAGACTCTACAACGTCAAAATACAATTTGAAAAATAATTCTCTATGTATTTATAATTCAACAGAAGCAAGCTGCTCAGAATTAAGAAAAGCTATTTGTTACAATTAGTGTTTTGCTGTTTTGAATTGTATTTGTCTACTTCCGAAATATTTAAAATATAAATTTTATATCAGTTGCTCTAAAAACATGGTATCACAACATGAGAATTGTAGAAAATGTAATTTTTACATACAAAACATTCAATTTAACTTCGAAATTTTAAATTCTTTATAAAATTCTAGAAATTAAACACTTCTGAAAACCAGCTGAGCTAACATAGCGTATTTGTGCTATTTATATTTTGGATCTTGTCTTAATAATAAAAATACAGCACACTAAGGTTGAAACTGCAATTGATCAAAAGCAAATGTTAAATTCATGTGCATTAATTTAAAAAATACTGGATTACAATGAGACCAAGGCGTGCTATATCTTCTTTAGTTATGGATTTGGATCAAATTTTATTCAAGAATACTATACATAATTTCTGATTGGCGAATAGATATAGCTAAGATGGTCAAACTCTGATTTTACCCGAAGTACCATTAACTTTAATATTTTAAATGGGTCACCCTGTATATTTTATGATTTTGGGAATCTACTACGACTTTAAAAATTTAAATTTTTTAATTTTTTTTTATCATAGGCCGTGACGGGAAATCGGTTCCAATTGATTGGAGTAACTCATAATAATAGTCTGATAATTGTGTTTTTTAAGAAAAAGCTACTTTTTTAAATGGCAACTACTAATGGCAGTCTTGTCATTAGATAGATAATTTAATTACCAATTTAACGATTTGCATCATCCGCTACTTTATCTTTATCGAAAACTGAAATGTTTAACTAATAACTTTTATTTTTAAAATTTGTGTAATACTTATATAATAATTTAAGTGTCGATTCCCAAATACATAAAATATGCAGAGCGATCTATTTAAAAAATCAAAGCTGATGACATTTTCGGCGACACCGAAAGTTGGTAATTTTGATTATATCTACCTGTCAATTCGAAATTATGTTTAATATCCTTGCACCAAATATGATCCAAATCCGTTCATAAGCAAAGGAGATAGAGGCATGGCCCTGGTCTCATTCTCACCCGGCATAATTATGTATAGAATTATTATTAGTCAATATAACAAGGGCCAGATATACTTACTGATAATTTTGCATACGCGAAAGGTCCAATGCTGGTTACAATGATAAGTTCTTACATATATTGCAGACCAATCCAATTTGATTATTTTTAATCACGTGACTCAGTTTGACAAATCAGACCACACTTGAAGTGAAAACGACCCTAGGGTGATTTTCAATCACTATGGAAACTACCTAATTAAATTTCAGTAGTATCCTATCACAAGTTGGTGGCACTGTAAATCTAAGTCAAATTCGAGGTTAACAGGTTAGCTTTTCCGTCAGTCTGTGTCAAAACTGACGCAAAAGCTAACCTGATAACCTCAAATTTGACATAGACTTACAGTGCCACCAACATAATATTATTATAATGAAGTGTCAAATTAATTTGTCAGAAAATGACTAATTTATTTAAGAACTTATCTTTCCGAATTCACCGCGGCCAGTGATAAATCCTTATAATTTTGACAAATAATATCCCTCAAGTGCGTTGCCTTTAAGAAATAACCCTCGGCTTCGCCTCGGGTTATTTCTAGGCAAGCACTTTCGGGTTGTTATTTGTCAAAATTATTGCGGGTGATTATCACTGCCCTTGGTAAATTATAGCTGAAAACTGTCCCAAGGGCTTGCCCAACGGCAGTTTTCCAAGAGCAACCAGGACGATGACTCTTGGCACCGGCAAAATTATATGGTTATATTTTGAAGATTATTATACAAAACCCGTATACGAATTATGATTTAAAATTGACCTAATAACGCCAAAAAGCTCAAGTAGCATGTTTCCTGCATTTTACTTCTAATTATGGCACTATCCACGAGGTCGATAATCATCCCTATGGCGCTTATCGCATGAGAAGCAGCACAAAGGCGCTTATCAGGGAATCAGTTCGAGATTGGTTCATTAAAAAAATGTAGGGTTTTCATTGAGTGATATCAGTCATGTGACAGTTAAGAGTATAATAATCCGGAAAAGTTTAAGTATTAATAGATTCCATTACGCTTGCTTAAACATTTAACATCAAGAAATTAAGAGCTGAATATGACATCATGTATACAACAGACAAGAAGGTTTAATTATTAATGTCCATACAAAAGAATGTTACAACATTGACTTACAGGGTTTTCTGATTGCTTTTCACCATGTATCAGTTGTGTTTCACTGTTTGTCAAACATGTTGGCAAGAGGGAAAAGCATTTGAGATAAAGTGAAACACAACTTACTGATAAATGTGAAAAGCAATCGGAATCTTATAATTATAATTAAGTAAACCTAATTAGTATTAATGAGCACTCACCTATTGCTATATATTGTTGTTTATTACTTCATTGTTCAACAGGTGCAATTAAGTTGTAGTTTAACAAAGTTCATTGGGTACAAATTTTTTTCTTTGCATTAAGTTAAGATAGTTAAGTATTGCTAAATTGTTACATTACTATGTTAGTAGAGTTTTCGGCCAAACCTCAAAAAATGAGCATATGCTCACTAAGGTCTTTGTAAGCAAACAAATAAAAAAAATACATTGAGTCTTACATTCTAAATTTGTCCTATCTAAATCTTTACATATTAGTTATAATATTCCTCCACTTCTTTTATTAAAGGATACTGCCAGTTCGATAATGCTGCGCATACCTGAAAAATAGTGGAAGTGTGTACAACCAAAAACTGTGGTATGCGATCTAGAATATTGTAGCACTTAATCCTGCAGATAGCCCTCTCTACATGGATTCTTGCTTTTACAATGGTCCGTGTTTCACATACTAGCCGTTCGATGAACTGGGGAGTACTTAAAAAAGGTGGGATATTTAAAGTAACTCCTTCCGGTAAAATCTTTTATAAGGAAGCCTTTATCGGCCAAAATCATATCACCTGCACACATCTGGTTAAGATAATCTCTGAAACTTCTTTGTGGCGTGAATTCATAATTCATATTATTATATAACAAAGTTCATTGGGTACAAATTTTTTTCTTTGCATTAAGTTAAGATAGTTAAGTATTGCTAAATTGTTACATTATTCTCCTTAGCATAGAATTTCGGCTTAGACCGCGTAGTATTTGTATATGAACACCCAGCATTTTCTGGCTTAATGTGCCTTGCACCTTGTGAAGTCGAGCAAAGACCCGCGCGATGGCCATGCTCTCTGGTGGCTCGTGTTGTTTGAGTATCTTGAGAACGAGGATACTTAGGCAGATTTGGCCGTTTTGCTGTTTGTGCATCCATATTCACTAACGTTTCGCAAGACCTTGCAGCTTGCATCATCAGAGTGAAAGTCGCACTGTTACATTACTATGTTAGTGGCGAAATACCCATATAAGAATATGAATTACTTCTGGTTAAGAATGCCACAATCGTTCAGAATTTTTTTTGACGGGCAACGACCCCGGGTATACTTCACTTATGTAGGTTACTACACCATTTGGGGCGACACCTACTAGAACCTTCCAATGTTGCGGTGCTTATATGAAGTGTACGTCAATCGCTGCTTTTCCAAATTCTTCGGGACAGCTGTATATAATTCTGTACAATCCAAAATTATTCTGCAGTTTGGAAACGGCAAAAATGCAGATGGAAAGCAACTCTGATTCTTCTTTCTTGAGGGTATGGTTGCCATCACCTGTTTGAAAAGGACATTATGTAAAGCAGACAGTCATGTCATAAAAATATTTGTAACTGTTGCCCTGCAGCACGATGGTTAAAGTGCGAAATCACGTAAGTCAGATTTGACAAATTTTACAGGAGAGAGATACAACGTTTCTAAAACACGTTAAGAAAAATATAAAACTTCTGTTTTGTATAACAATACTTAATTTTGGAATAATTTTTAAAATATTTATAATTTAAGTAATGAACATCATAGCCCCCTTTGCATTTTTGCAAACTTCAGCATAGCAACCAGGAACGGAGATATCTCGTCCTTTGAGTTTACGTTCTATGCATGCATGCATGGAGTCACACTCCATCTGAGTGTGGCTCTTTTCTAAATAATATTGAAAAATTTCAATATTTTCAGTCTTAGCAAGAGAACATACGGCATTGGACAAGACGGCGTTTCTATTCTGGTAGCAGCAACCATCACTGAAGATGACAACTTCATTTGTTATTGGTGATTTATATTTTTTAATTTGGTTTACAATAATGGTGGTAAATTCAGTAGCAGTGACATTTCCTGCTCCTTCGTGCCACATGTAACAATCCCCTTTCTTGGAAAATAAGTTGAAAAACGTGAAATTATGTACAGTTAATTTCATTTTGAAGTAGGCCATTGAAACTTCAACCCTTGGACGTAAAAGTACAGCCTGAAGGTCCATCGTAAAAACAATTTTGGATGGGTTATTCAGAGCATCCTGCTTTTCCTTGTCTTTCTAGTCGCGAGCGGCCACTTTTCTATGTTGGAGAGTGTAATGTTCTGTTGAAATGTTACCAGCTCGAAAAGCAGTGCATGTGTCGCACTGATCTTTTCTGAAACAATAAAACAAGTAACTGTAAAGTCTTAAAATTATAGAGGAAGTATGGTGTTTTATTAAAAAAATTGCAATTATAAAAAAATACTCACTTTGGACTAAATAATCCCAAGTTCAATTTATCAAATTCCTTTCTAAAGCTAGTGTGACTTAAATGTGCTTTTCCCTCCTCGTCACAATTTCTTACATAAAATCGATATAACTCGTTGATACTATTCCAAATGGGCTCTAAATATAATTTAGCTGTCTGAGCACGGCAATAATGACTTTCCATTTTTGGCAACTTTAATAAAAAGTCAGTAACAGTTGTATTATGCTGCCTACACGGAACACCATTCGCTTTTTTTTTCACAGGATTTTTGCTAACGTCGGTCGGTGACTTTTTCTTGGGTCCATTTGTAAATACACCACTCTCCCACAGAAAGAGTATTCAAGAACAGTGTTTTACAAACTCGTTTTCTAATATTGTTAATTTTTAGATGAAATGCAAAGGATGAACTTCTTTTAAATTGGTCGTTATCACCTGAAACATTCATAAAGAGTAACTATGTGCCTGCTAGACAATAAATATTGTAATAACTTACATGCTTTACGCTGTTTAACGGGTTGTGTATCCACTAAACCTAAAATATAAACCTTTTTATCAGCCCAAGTAGAGTTTTTCCAATAATTTTTAATATATTTATTCTTATCTCCAAGTAAATTCTCTGCAAAAATATTTAGCAGATTTTTCAGAAATCTTGCAATTACATGAGGGGCCCATATTTCTCTCTTTCCTTCCCACAAGTTCATATTCATTTGTCTCTTTGTCTTTTTTTTCAGATACATATTGTTCTCCCTTCATTCGCTTAACCTTATTTTTGACACGTTCCCAATTCTCTTTATTAGCTTCCCCCCTTTTTGCTCTTTTCCGCGTTTGCACTTGTTCTACACTTGCATCACCTGCTACATTGTTATCAAAATCTTGCACTCCTTCTTTTGCTGCTTCTTCTTCCTCTTCTTCATTCAAACTATCACTACTGTCATCAGAACTTGTTTCATAATTTGAACCACTATCAGCTGCATAATCATTTATACTGCTTGTTGTACTCATTCGAACAATATTGAATGAGTCTTCATTAGAAACAGTTTCAAACAATGTACTTTTATTTTCGTTGTTACTGGCAAGATTTATTTCAACATTTTATCATTTTCAATTTCAGTTGCAGTATTATCCAGAGTATCATTCTGAATTATTTCAAAATTAATATCATCCAATAATTCTATTGAAATTATGTCTGATGATGTTGGGTTCAAAGGTATACTACTAATATGCATTACATCTTCACTAACTGTTTCTAATTCAATTTGTTCATTGCCTACCAACGACTCTTTATTATAAATCTTATTTTTAGTGTTTAATATTTCGCTTTTAGTTGTTATTTTCAAGTTATTTACTCGTTCTTGCGTTACTACCACAGATGGTTTTTGGCTGAAAAATGTTCTCATTAATTATACATTATGACTGTAATTCAGTAAAATAAGAAGGCCATGTGTAATTAAACTGGCAACCGACTTTATTTCCGTTATTAAATTAATAAATTGACAATAAAATGTTATAAGAATTACCTACGTTAGCGGCAAAACTTTAACATAACCCTACTTTTAGACAATGTTGCATTGTTCAGTAATTATTTGAATGACCTACCTTAAATTCTGGGATGCTAACATCACCATCAGCTTTCCTCTACTACAAGCCATACTATACAATATTTCTTACTCAAAATAAGTCCAAAGCATCCACACCACAACCTATAGTCCATTTACTTGACATCTGCACTGTCAGTGTCAAATTTAAAAAAAAAATGTCTTGACTATACCTCAAAAATACTGTGTTTTTTATTAGACTGTACAGTAATTTAATTGTTAAAATGTGAAAAATAGCAGTGGTGCCAACATAATGTGAGTTTGACAGTGCAGATGTCAAGTAAATGGACTATACTTTAGTACACAAGTTACTCGAACTGTCAAAACTTCGCAAGTGCTCATAGGTAACTTACTGCAAGAGAACTGAAGTTTAAAAATAAACATCAAAAACACGTACGTCGAGTTACTAGGTCCTGCGTTTTAATATTTTATTAGAATTAGTTTTACGTGGTATTAACAGATGGCGATAAACACACTTTTAAAATTTATTTGAGTTACAAGGTTTTGTACTTTAATGTATATCGATATTTGTAAACATTTGCTGCAATAAAACAAAAATGGTAAAATTTGGACTTACGAGGTTTCGCACTTTCACCATCGCAGTTAAATCTAATGGCTAAATCCTCATGGGATAAATTTAACCGTAATTTCATTAGGGTTAACAAGCACTGGTCCATTTGTGAAATTTTCTCCACATTCCATAATAATTTAATTTAAACTTGTCCATGGTATTAAAAAGTAATTCAAAAATGGCTGCCGTTGGTAGACCAGTGTACATTAATACACTGGCATCGTTGTCTTTTATGTGATCATAGCTAAACGATACTGATAAATGTTGTAGCTGTTTACTTAAAGTTGCAACGTCTTGTTTGAGGAAATAATTTTCTGCTTCGAATACAACTCCGGTCGTTGTCTGAACACTACTGGCTTGTATTGGGGATGTTCCGGGTACAGGTTCCTGCTCACAAGATCCAGGCATTGGTTCCCGCTGCTCACTTGCTGCTTCCGGGAGGCCCTGTCGCTTCTGGTTGCTAACTCTTTCACTGCAAGTAATAAACCCTCAAATTAATTAAATGTTTAGCAAATAAAGGTACAGAATCACTAACCGTTTTTCTGGTGAAGTAAATTCCGTCTTTTAACATTGCACTCGAAGATAGTTGGACCATTTTTTCTAAGACCGTCTTTAAAATGGCAACTACAGACCAACGAATATTTCGATGGCTCTCGATCTTCTCTTCTATAAAATAAGCATTTTTGCTATTAAAATACTTGCAATACTATTTCAAATTAACACACCTGATTAAATTTACCCATTTCTTCCGTTCCTCTGCTTGCACAGTAAAGGTTAGAAACTTACATGCTCTTTGCTCGTTGTAATGCTTGCACAGTGGAACTTAACCTCACCTTATTTCAAAAGCACTTAGCGAAGTATTTGTACACTAAAAATTACACTAGACTAGGAAACTACACTCTACACTACACTCTATATATTGCTATGATTATAGACTTATGTTCGTTTAATAATAATGGTTTTAACCTTAATAAAAAGGAATAGCATGTATCTCAACTCAGGGGTAGGTTCTGAAATATCAAGTAATCTAATTGTAATTTGAATTATGTTAAAACTTCAATAAATTTGACATTTATGTCATTTGCAATTGCTTGTGCAGATAACTAATCAAGATCCTTTACAAATTATATAAAATTCATAAATCAATTCGTAAGTATGACTTTCTTTGTCTTAATGAACCAATTTTAAATGTTCTTTGTTACAGATAACATTAGCAAGTATTTATTATTAACTAACCTGCAACGCTCAAACTTCCAAGTAGCTTGAATCAGCCTTTTTTCTTCAGTTCTATCTGTAAATAAACACTAATCACCTCACTTGTAAACTAGCTGCATCCATCACGTTGTCGACTCAAACTGTCCAGCTGTGAGTAGCCTCAAAATAATCTTGTTGTTTAACCATCCAAATCCTCATGTATGTTCCCTCAGTCGTCAGGAAGTTGATCTCCGTTCAATGGGACCCAGTCTGTTGTGACAAAACTCCAAACAGCAACCTCGTCCTAAGCTGGAAGATGACAGTTCTCCACCAAGTCCAAACACCCTCCGGCGCAGCACACAGAAACTCCAAGCAGCGTCAACACTCCCAAAAGAACGTCCAATCGCCAATCCTTTGTATTAAAATTCCAATCAATTATATCCAAATCGTTACTCTTACTGATGTTTTATTATATAGTTCCAATTAATAATCTTGATCCTCCATTCTTGCTATATTTTATCTTTGTATTTACTTGCACTCCTGTAGTTATACCATGTAAAATTCATTTACATTGTCGAGTTATATTTTCACTTCAGTACCACGTAACTTTCATGTATAGTCCATTTATCATGCCAAAATAGTTCTTAGATAAATAGGACTAGAGTATATTAAAGTTTATTAGTCGAAAAATACTTTACATTTCAGTTTTCAAGTTTGTTTATTTCATAATCCCCTAAAACATATTTTTCTATCTCTTGACTACCATTATTTAAATTGAATGCCACACTCTAGACATTTTATATTAGGACTTTGATTCGTTATCCTGCAACATTAAGTTGTTTGCATTATAATATTTCCTAGCCTTTTTCAATGATTACTATACGAATACTATTCCATTCTTTGCACTTAATTTTCGATATATTTAAATTATTTTCTCTCTCTATGGACCATAGCAATATATATATATATAAAGATAGTCCCTCTCACAGCTTGTGTGGTTACATACACAGTACAATGTTATTTCTTGACTGGGATAGGGTTTGGAAAAACTCCAATCTCAGTGCTACGCACAGGTACCAAGCTTTAATGGTTAGATTGAATTAAAACCACTTGTATGTTACGCCTGACGTTTCGTTTTTTTATTCAAAACATTATCAAAAGCTAACACCTTGTGGACCAAAACACATGTTTTAATAAAAGCATGTGAAGATATTCAAATTTGAACCAATTCATAAACAGGGGCAGTAGGCCACCAAGATTACAGACATGGGCTGCACATGATATAATACACTTAGTCTTACATCGAGTCGGTTACACATTAAAAATTACTAGCACATTTAAAATTTGATTTACAATAATTTTATTAGCTATTTAGCCAACGGACGGCCAGTCAAGAAATAACATTGTACTGTGTATATATATATATATATATATATTAACATTAAAACGCTTATTTCACCAACAAAACGCTTAAAAACACCCGCTAAACTTTCTCTTATGGCAATTTACACACAAACATTTCTTGTTTGGAAAGGTTTCGAAAGTATCCGCCCCTCGCGACGTCACGACTGGCGTAGTCTATTGGTAGCCGGGCGTGTATATACCGGGTGTCGCAAATCAAATGTAATCCCCTGCATTTCTGTTATTACTAACGATACTGATTTGGTATATGGTACTTACGTTATTGTGTAAAATCATATTAATTTGCAAATATTTTGACGTTTGTGCTACTTCCGGTTTCACCGGAAGTACAACTGATTTTTTTGTTTGAAATAGGAAGTTGCACTTTTTTTGGCAGTATAGTATTCACTTTAAAATTCCCCTTACCACACTAATACTTTTGTTCCACAAAATACTTTAGTATTTAGATTTTTTCGAAAATTCGAATTTTCTTTGTAAGAGCTAGCCATGGAAAGTTAATCAGTTACAGATTGTCGATAAAATAGCGTTGTATTAGGAAGCAAAATTGGTTTAATATTAAAAATTTATAATATTCTTTAACCCATTAAGGACTGCTATAAGGAGATCAAGTCAAAAAGTTATCAACATTTAAAGTACACTTAAATATCATCTGAATAAAATAGTTTTGAAAAAATTTTCTGAATATTTATTTTTTTACTATAATTTTAAGGATGTCTAAAAAATCATACGCTAGGCTTTCATAACAGGTATCTTTATTATTTCTTAAATATACATGCTAAGGTTTGGTATGGTATTCTATAAAGCAACTAATGTGCAACCCAACTTTACACTTTGTACATATATGTGTGACAGCCTTCTTGCACTTGGCACATCTTCTCTGAGTAGGATTTTTGGCTGGCCAATGATCCTTCCTATCAAAACGCACTTCGTTTAGCACATTGGAATTTCTATGAGGAGCTACCATTCTTATCCTTGGAACGATTGGTGCTGATAGGATTGGTATTGTCACTCTTCTTATAAAATCTAGTTGTGGAATTCCAGGCTCTATATATCTATATAACAGCCATGCATTCACTACAGCTCCATTTATGCAAAAGCGCACGATTGGCCAGTACCATTTCTTGCTTCTAATGTTGACTCTATATGCACCTCTAAACTGATCAAAAAGATCAACACCACCCATTGAACTGTTGTATTCAACAATTATTCTAGGTTGTGGAACTTCAATTTTTCTTTTTGATGTAGAACTATACCGCAAACATTTTGTTTCCGTTTGAGTCAAAACATCAGTACGATTTGTTGCCATGGTCAGCTGGTTATTATCATGCCAACGGTAAAGTGTTATACCGCTTACTTCATCTTTCATAACATGATAGGAACCTCGATTCTGCTTCTTTAAATCTTTCAATGGTGCTTTCTCAATCCTGTCGGCTCGTATAGTCCCTGTGATATAAATATGTTTCGAAGTCATGTGTTCGAGCAATTTCAGTGAGTTGAAGTAATTATCTATAAATATGTAACTGTTTTGGGGTACAAAATTGTTCACCATATTTACTGTAGCAGAACTGCCTAGTCCCATATTTTTGTCACGTTCTTCTTTTCCTTCGTATAATTTGAATCTTGTACAATATCCATTAGGTTTGTTTAAACACCAAAATTTAAACCCAAACCTAATAGGTTTACTTCTTATAAATTGCTTCATGTGGTGTCGCCCATAATACGGTTCCATTGCCTCGTCAAATGAATAAGTTTTTGGCAATGGCTCAGCATATTTTTTAAACTTAGCGTCAATATGTGTTAGAAGAGGTCTTACTTTTCGTGATCTATCTTGATTATTTATCACATTGTCAGAAAAATGAAAATATTTAAAAATTGTCAAGAACCGGTCACGTGACATAGATCCCGAAATAGCTGCATTGTGAACATCGGATTGAGTCTGCCAATACATTTTTCTGTTTGGTAGTTTATTGTAACCTGATACAATCAAAATTGCCAGTAATTTATCCATGTCTTCGACTGACACCTGAAAATTGTTGTCAGAATATTTATATTAAGCATATTTTGTTGATTCTTCGCAAACATGCTGAATAAATTCCTCATCCCAAAATAATTGGAAAAACTGTAATGGAGTCGCACCTTCTAGTAACATAGTTTCAATAATATGGGGCCTAGGTTCGTTCATATGCTTTGTTTTATAAACTGCATCATCTTTTTTTTCTAAACGCAAATCGAAGCTACCCTAAGTTCGTTTACATTGTGAATTATTTACTGTTTTACTTTTTTTCGAAGTAGTGGTGCTTTGGAGAGAATTATTTTTATCATCAAAATCGGATGATTCTTTGGGTAAAATGTCGCGTTTCTCACTGTTGCTCGTTATAATTTGAACTTGAGAAGTTTGCGCTAGAACGCCCTTACCTAGTAGATGAATATTATTTTCATTTACTTCACACTCCTCCTCGCCAACATCATCCTCATCAGTGTCATTATCTTGCTCAGGAGGAAACAGAGTGAAGTCGATGCTTTCTGCATCAGCTAATTGAGTTTCAGCATCAGGTTCTTCTAGCAGAGTCAAAAGTTCTTCTGTGGTAAGAGGTCTCCTGAGGAAAGAAAAGTTTAATAAATAAACAATTCATATATGTTTATTTATTATTTATTTCTAAATTATTATTATTATAAATATATTTTAAATATTTTTATTACTAATATTCTTAAAATTTAAAACTTACACTATTATATAAATCTAATATAAAACATTATTAAATCTTATACACATGTTATATACTTCAAAGCCTACCGTATGAATATTCATACATGCAACTTTAACCTTAAAAAAATACCACATAACCTTACATATTATTTTATGAATATATAAGTACAAATTCCAGTGGAAATATTTTAAATAAATTGATACATAGGAAAATGTAGTATTATATTACTTACCTTAGCTCCCATTTTGACATTTCTGCAGAATCACTAGTTTTTTTTCGCTCCTGTGAATCCATTTTGCACTTAACAAATAACTAACTCAAATGAAAATGATAAAACAGGCTGTTCTAAAGCATATGCCGCCACCTGTGAATCGATGACTAAACTAGCTAAGAAACTGTAAAGGTTTAAAACAACACTAAATATCGTATGAAAATTTAGACAGTAGTCTCTAGTGGGTTATATTGCAATTTTCAATTTTTTAAATTAAAAAATAATAAATTTATTGAAATAGCCACCCACTACTTTGTAATACGTATTCTTGTATTTGTTGCGGATCAGTTTCCACTGCCATTTTCAGATTATAGGAATCATACTTAACACATGTGTCTTTTAGTGGAGCATGGAACTGCAAATTAAAGTTTTAATGGAAGATTTTGCGATACATCGCTTTATATAGAGGGAAGACGCTAGGGTAAGAAGTTTTGTACATACATTGTTTTTAGATTAAGCTCAGGGTTCATATATTTTTTATTAGGATTATGCGCCCGAGTGTAGTGGGATTCATAGCTTGGGTATTTTTTACATACTTTGACAGTGCAGGAACTAGTTTCAATAAAATAACTATTAGTGGCATGATTCTCGTTTCTGCTACGGTCTCGAGGACGGTGACGTTTGGGTTCAGCTGTTTGTACTAAACCGCAAATGAACGCATTTTGAGTTTTAAAATTACTGACTTGCCAAAGCCTTTCAAAAGCTAATTTTCGCTCAGTTTCAGGAACTTTACTTTGGAATTTATTTTTGCAGTGACACTCTTAATTTGAAAACTTTTTAGCATGCACTGACTTGCCCTTTTTGTGTTGTATGCATGACCCAAGTTTTTACTTTTCTTTCCTATAGCTCTCGCATGCTTTGAAGGCTCTCTTAGTCGTTTTCTGCCTAGGCGCTTAGGGGAAGATGGTTTTTCTGCTAGATGATCATCTGTTTCGTTATCTAAACGAATACGTGTACTACATAAATCTTGATAATATTACGAACAAAAATAAATTTATCAATTTGTTGAGGTTATGTTTTATCTAAAATGTTTGTTGAATATTAGGCAAAGGTGCAGAATCTAGATCCCGTCTGTTTACTTCGCGTTCGGTATTATTCGGCAGCTTTGCAGTTTTGTTTTTTGTCGTTTGTCAAATTCAATAGTATCTATTACCATTGTATTTATAAATACAATGCTATTGCTATTGTTTCTAAAGCGCTTGTTCAAGACTAAACAGAAACTTATTTAAACATAATATATACCGGGTGCTGACTTGCGCGACGCACCATAGGAATTTGCATAGTAAATTCTTTATGTTCAATTATTTGCTCCCCTAATTATTTTAGAGCTAAAGTGTACATACATTTTTTGTAGAGAAAAAAATACTGCATCCATTCATACTGTTGCTAACAATTTTTCATTTTCCAGAACCGAAGGAATGCAAAAATCAAACTAGCATTTTTACAAGAATCAGTGATGCCATGGAATTATTGAAACAAGCCAATGCCAAAGCAAGTGCGTGCGGGGCGATCATCCAGTCACTGCCGTCAAAAGATTGAATTTATTGTCGTTTTTCTCGTTTTGGTGTAAGTTCTGAACCTCATTATTACACCTACAATTATTTAATAACGTGCCTGTAGTCTTAAACTTAAAATAAATCAGTCTTTTAATGGTTGTACTGTTTGGAATTTGCCGATACGGATATTTTACAATAAACAAGGAGCTTAGTTAACGAACGTCCACCATACTCGTAAAACCATTTTTGTTATGGACAAGGTCTAGGTACCTTAGAGACATTAAGCAGAACATAATTAATAATGAAACATCAATGACAAACAAACAAACAACACATATTGTCGCTCCGCACGCATTTGCGTTGGCATTGGCTTGTTTCAATAACTCCATGGCATCACTGATTTTTGTGAAAATGCTAGTTTGTTTTTTGCATTTCTTCAGTTCCGGAAAATGAAAAATTGTTAGCAACAGTATGAATGGGTGCAGTATTTTTGTCTCTACAAAAAATGTATTTACACTTTAACTCTAAAATAATTAGGGGAGCAAATAATTGAACATAAAGAATTTACTATGCAAATTCCTATGGTGCGTCGCGCAAGTCAGCACCCGGTATATATACAGTGTGTCCAAGATAAGGAGGGCCAGTATGGGGATCTCGGTAATGGTAAGAGATACAAATTTGGTTAAATGGGAAGAAAGTTGCGCAATTAAAGGACTAAAAAAATGACGTGTAGAAATCCTTGATATGATTTTTCGTTTTTGCATTATTTCAAAAAAACGAATTTTTTTATTTTATTTTTTATTTTTTTCTGGCGTTAATATTAAAGTTAGAGTGAAACTGATTAAACTTCTTAATAGCAACTTTTAGTGGACTTAATTATTACGTTATCAATTTTTTTATCCGACGTTTCGTCTTCGAGAAACCATCATCAACTTCATTTTTATAAATACGGTCCTGGTTTTTTGATGCCAAATTTGCAAAGCCCTTGTTACTCTAAATTCAACAATGTACCACATATTATGGTTTAATTACGTTTCGAGCTTTTTTCTGATCATCATCAGAAAGTTTTTTAGATACGGACCTGTATTTCTCATAATTTTGTAAAAATAAGTTCATACAGTAAGTTAAGCCTTTTTACATGCCGTTAAAATACCAAAATTCACATCATAATGTCATAATTCTGATACATTAATTTAATAAGCAACCAATAACTATTAACAATAAACAACAAATAAATGAACAAAATATAGGCAGAAAGAATGAGAAAACGAGCCTTAAAACAATGTAATAGGTATTTAACGTTTTGAAATAGAAGAAGAACTTAGAAGATTGGTTCTTGAAGCCTTTCAAAGTATAACGCCAGTATTGCTGAATCATGTTTTAGATTCTACAGTTAGATGTTATTTATGCATAGAGAATGATGGCAACCTTTTTGAATACCTTCTGTAAATTTAATACCTATTAAATGGTTTCGATGTTCGTTTTGTTATTCTTTCTGTCTATCTTTTGTTCATTTCTTTTTTGTTTATTGTTAATAGTTATTGGTTGGTTATTAAATTAATGTATCAGAATTATGACATTATGATGTGCATTTTAATATTTTAACGGCATTTAAAAAGGCCTACTGTATGAACTTATTTTTACAAAATTATGAGAAATGCAGGTCCGCATCTAAAAAATTTTCTGATAATGATCAGAAAAAAGCTCGAAACGTAATTAAACCATAATATGTGGCACAGTGTTAAATTCAGGGTAACAAAGGCTTTGCAAATTTGGCATAAAAAACTAGGACCGTATTTAAAAAAATGAAGTTGATGATGGTTTCTCGAAGACGAAACGTCGGATAAAAAATCGATAACGTAATCATTAAGTCCACTAAAAGTTGCTATAAAGAAGTTTAATCAGTTTCGCTCTAACTTTAATATTAACGCCAGAAAAAAATAACAAAGAAAATCCAAAAATTCGGTTTTTTTGAGATAATTCAAAAACGAAAAATCACATCAAGAATTTCTGGACGTCATTTTTTTAGTCCTTTAATTGCGCAACTTTCTTCGCATTTAACCAAATTTGTATCTCTTATCATTACCGAGATCCCCATACTGGCCCTCCTTATCTTGGACACTGTATATATATATATATATATATATATATATATATATACATGTACGCATATTACTTATACGCCTCCAAACACTATACAGTACATAAGAGTTGGACTCCGTTCCGCCTCCGATCGGAGTCGACGACGTTTTTCCTGCTAAAATGAATTCCCGCGTTGAGTTTACCCCCCACACAAAATTTGAACGATTTCTATTTGAGGCGGTTTCGCCGTTTCCCTATCTGCGGTTATACAATTAAGTTTATGGTAATTTATATAGATGGCGTGGCTTTTTTATACACTTATACAGAGCGGACAGGCAATAGTAGCCAATGCCTCCTTCTTTATGTTCACATTTGCTCAACTGTTTCGCCTCCGTGGTGCGGCAACGTTGCTGTGTTGACGCCAGTGACTCTATTGACTAGAGTGCCTCCAAATATAACTAGAATTAACCTTCACTTTTTATGTTATAGTTATATGCAGCAAAGTAGAATGCATCCATAAGCAGGACACTTACGTTTCGCTAAGAGTGTAAAGAATTAGATTAAATGATCAATAATAAAATTACCATTACTGTCGACACTGATATGCTTGGGTAGTATGTATACAATGTTGAGAATTTTGGCATATTTAATAAGATTATACGCCGAATTTTAATAAATAAGAAATTAACATAAAAAAATAGTTACAATTACGACAGTAATTGATAACTTATAGATAACGCTGAGTTGACCGAATTTATAAGAATATTTTAAAGCCTCAAATGAAAGATGCTGAAGTTAAAAGTCTAAGATGTTTTCTGAATGATGTCCCGGGTTCAAACCCCGGCGTAGGCACCGAGTGTACGTGAAAAGACGTACAAAAAATCAGTCCTTCTCAGGACTAGCCAGGAGTTCATTCACCTGAGGACGGGAGTAGAACACAAACTCCCGAAACGTTGTGTGTAAAACACTTGAGACAGTGGAAAAAGTCCGATACAACATCTCTTAAAAGTCTAATCTAATCAGAAACAACTTTCCTTTTATTTTTTAACCTTATATAAAGTGTTTTAATACTACAAGCAATAGTAGCTGTCCATTTTAGATTTAAAAAAATAATGAAAGCTAGCTTTAAGTAATGCTCTAAGTTTTTATGATTTTAGTCATATGAAACACTAACAAACATCTTCATTCATACTTAGTACGAATTCATCTCCAGCGGTTTTGATTTTTGGAAATGACAAAATGAATTTTGCTGTTGTAAAGTAGGTAAATACAAATTGTAATTGGCAGTTCCAAAATTAACATTGATATGTCTAGTTGAAATTAACCTCTTTTTGACGTTGTCAAGTAGCTTGGCTAAGTTATCTTATTTTAAATGGCACAAAAGTTGTTTTTTTTTCTTAAAAAATACACTGAATATTATGTTTAAACAATTTTAATGAATGTTGAGATTATACACTATGAATACATGAAAAAAGGAATATTTAAAAAAATAAATGAATGTATTATAAAGCTTATCTAGCAAAAATATAATACTACCAGATAAGTAAAACTAAACATATAGGTTTCTACTGAAAAATTAAAATAATATTAATAAAAAATACTAAGCAATTATGCAATATGTAATTAAGCTTTAACTTTAATTTTTATCTCTGTAACTATTGTAAACCAAAGTTTTTATTCTTACCCAATCTAAATTGCTAAATAAATTGGTATTTGTAGCTATAAGCTTTAGACACTCTTCTTTTTTGGGAGCTCTCTTAGATTTAATGTGTTCTTTAAAATAGGATTTTACAACAGATCGTTGTTTTTGAGTCCAACGAACTCTTCCGCCGGCGATATCTTTTTTAATTCTTTGGTTGTTCTGTGGAATGTGTGAATTCGCCCTTTCATCCATGGTTTCTTCTTCTATGTTTGGCGTTTCTTTAATTGATGTTGTAGTTTCCGTCGTAGGTGGTTCGTATTCTTCATTCTCTTCTAATATGTCCATGTTAGGTTCTACATTAATAGCCTCTAGTGCCTTTCCTTTATATTCTGTACCCATTCCCTTGTCAAATAAAGTCAGTAATTTAGACACCTTTGCTGTTTGATAGGCATCTTGGGTTATTCTGTAAACATATAGAGCAAATAAAATTACAATGTTGGTTTACAAATTTTAATAAAAAGGTAAAGTATTATAGGATCACAAATTTTGATATAATGTTGGGATACATAGAATGTCTTTAAAAAAACAACGCTTAAGCACTAATCTATTCAAACAAACTAATGCTGTTGCTATTACAGTACTTCGTGTTACTTACTCATAATAATCCTGGTGGGTTTTTTCAGTGTGCCCCATGAATCTTGCGAATTGGGTATATTCTTCTTTTGGCAGATTTATTATTTGCATCAACGTTGCAACTTGTTTCCGTAAACGATTCGATGAGATTAATTCTGGATGTTCCAAATTGCAGGATTTTGCAAATTTCTTGATCACAATATCTGCCCTAATCCAGTCGTTTCGTACATGCGGATGCGCAAATAAATAAGAATTTTCTTCGGGTATTATTTTAGTTTTTGATCTGATGTCCAATAGAAGATTAATATATTCTTGCAAATTTTTAGGAAATAGAATGATAATGGGTCTGCTACCTTTACCGCCTGCTACTACTCTTTTGTAAGTTCTTGTCAGCACTTTTTCCGATTCGGACAATTTTTCAATATATTCAGTTTGGTCCCGATATGGTTGTGGTTTTAAATATGAAGCAGTACTGAGGTACTGGACATCTCCAATTCTCCTCTTGTTGAATAAAATTGTTAGTATTAAAGTGGCATCCACTAATATTTTATAAGCTTTTTCATTCGTCTGGTCTAGTTTTAAACTTTCCACATTTTTCTCAGCAATTCCGGTAACATAATCTCTAAATTTCATGACATCCTGTGTAAATGGTAGGGCAACTGGTCTATTCCATTTCTGTTCCGCCATATCTTTTATGGCCAATGAAGAAACTTCGTTATTCCACTGGCTTTCTATTAGTAATTTAAACCTTTTTATTTCCTTTAGTTTCGTATCAATATTTTCACATCTAAATCCTGGTACCTGTTTCATTAGTACATGATTACACACATCACAAACTTGTTTTAATAGTGTCCCCAGATGAATTGCCAAACTTGGAGCTTTATAGTTTTTTTCTTTCTCATCGTAACCACTAATGGTTCTTCCACTTACGACAACAATATCAAAAAGGGTGGGATTAAGGATATCGAAAAATGAAATATTAGTCATACCTGATCGGCGTCGTATTTCTATTAAAAGTCTAGCACATTCCCTTAGCTTATTAGAACAAGCATAAACTATTTGAGCTCGTTTGTGTTTCTTTAGATATGCTTCGCCAAATTGCCGTATTAGTGGATCTCGTTTCGCGACATATGATATATGATCCGCTTTCATTTTTGGATAAACTTCCTTAAGAATGCGTAAAGTAGTATTTGTGTTACTGATTTCGTTGGCGCATGCTAACAAAGTATGGGATTGAATTCTATGTTGCACCCTTTTTCCACTTTTATCGACTGGTTTTTTAACAATACATGTTTTATAGTGACGGAATAGGTAATTGACAGAAATCAAACGCTTGCAATAAGAACAGGGCAATTGTTTTGGATTTTCGTGTTCTCTCTGTGCAAATTCTTGAAACTGGGTTTCATACCTCAATAGTGCAATTAACTTTCTTCTTATATTTTTATCTTTTGCATTTTTTGTCGAATACTTGGCTAGTTCTAGTACCTCCTTTTCATCGTGATGATTTCTGGTCAAATGCCTTTCAAAATTTGTGACCGAATCGTAGCAAAATTTACATACAGTTCTTTTTTTCTTATTTTTTCCAAACTAATTTGAATCTATAAAATTTATTTCAATTACATCTTTGATCTTGACAGATTTATTAGCATGATTAAACTGTGTATAACCTAAACTAGCACTTAAAATACGAAGTCGTGATGTAAATAAGGTACTAGATATTTCTAGGATTTGATTTGTAAGTTTTAAATATACAGGCTGCGGAAAAAATGTAAAAATTTTAACAACAATGTTAAGTAATGATGCTTATTAAAATTAAAAAATCTTAGTAAACATAAGTCTTCAAATTAACCATTTCAGAAATAGAGCTGATTTTATATTTCCGATATACATAGTAGTTACTATATTGAGAAATCTATAATAAGTTTAATCTCAATCACACTACATTTTTTTTAGAAAACCCTGGGATACGACTTTATTATATTATACCTATTTAAATAATATTTTTTAGTAATTATAGAAATATTTAATTTTTAAAAAAGGCACCTACATTGTTTTGTTACATCCCTATTGCAATTTTTCAAACAGTTTTTGAGATATCGTCGATTAAAGTTTGATTTTTAGGTTATGTTATACACAGAGTCCTAAAACTTAAATTGTAATCGAAGAATCTAACCAGATATGAAAATAAATAAATATAAGTACTTACATGTTTTTCTATTTCGGTAATCCTCGAAGGGGTATTTGTCTTAGTACTGCAAGCTTTATTAATATTATTTCTCTGTTCGGAAATAAATACATTTTCAGAATTAGGATTTATTGTTTGGATTGCTGAAATTGTATTTAATTGCCCGTCTTGGTTTCTATAATGGTCTATTTCAGCGCTATCAGCGACATAATTTGATAGTCCTATATTGCTTCTTGCAAACGTCGTAAATAAATTATTCAACTCAGAAGTTTTATTCTGGCACGGAATTTCTAATGAACAGATTGATTTGCCATCTAGCTGGCTTTTTTCGGTGGTGATGTTTCTCAATGTTAAGAATTTCTCATCATCAGAAATGCGTTTTTGTTTTAGATTTTCTACTGAACTATCACTGTAATCAGTTTCTGGAACATACGATGATGAAGAAGACTGGTAAACATAACTTGCCGACTTTTCAGATAAACTATTGCTCTTATAATTTTGAAAATCTATAGAAGTCAAATCATTTTTATTTCCCAGATGTGTTTCACCGACAACGTTCTCCTAAACCAAATCGTATTAAGTTTTTTCCAATATTAATTATTTTACAAATCAAAAACAAAGCAAGGGATAAAAAGGTAAATAGGACAACTACAAAAATACCAAATTATGTTTTGGTTGACTTACAAGTGATATTTCTGCAGATTTTTGCTGAGGTGCAACATGGATGTTTTCTTTTGACAACAGCCAGTCCTAAAAATTCATGAACATTAACTTCATACCCTACACTACCGACAAAATTTAGAACAGACAGGCCAATTTCAATTTTTGTTAATCTTAATAAAAAATAGTTTTTTCGCGTAAGTGCAACACACAATAACAACATTAATAATAAACAAATAATGCAAAAGCTACTTATCACCTGACATAATCGTGTTCTTGCTGACGGTCGCATTTTTCACATCAATTTACTATTAGGCTGATGTCATTTGACGGAAATGTAATACAAGAAAGTTATGTATAATATATTTAGGGCCGGTTTTTCAATGTGCAGATAAAGTAGCAGTTAACTAACTATCGGATGTATCCTTCAGATAGGGAGTTTTTCTGTCTTTCAACTTTCAGATAAAATTAATCTAGGAGTTACTGGGCTTATCTTTCGGGTTAAATTAACAGCAGGATGAAGTACCCGTTAAATGTTTAACTTCAAGATAGCTGGAGCCGACAGGTTCCGAATAGCGGCGAAGTAGGACGCGTGCTTTGATGACTGATCAGCTGTTCTCAACATAACCTCAACCTTACAGTTTTATGGAAATTTCTGAAGTTTTTTTTAAATATAGAGTATGGCTGATTTTATTGACGACATTTTGATGTTGGAGGAAGTAGAAATAGTGGAAGATTTAAATCCAGACCGTCGTCCATATACAGTTGGTGTACGTCCGAACCATTTTGAATTATGGGATGACACGGACTTCTTTCGTAGATTTCGTTTAAAAAAGCCTACCGTGCAAAGACTTTTGCAACAAATTGAGGGGTATTTAATGCATCCTACAGATAGGTAAAGTTAATAATCAAACGTTATGATAGATACATCTTTGAAATAGGTAGTTTGTTTTAAAGTTAGTATGGGGCCTTTTTTAGAAATCATTGCGTTACACCCATGGCTCAGCTCCTCGTAACTTTACGTTTTTTTGCAAGTGGCTCTTTGTATATCGTCGCAGGAGATTTTGGAGGTATAAGTAAATCCACAGCAGCAATAATAATTAAAAGAGTAGCATATGCAATTGCAAGTTTGCGGCCTCTTTATATTGCATTGCCGACCACAGAAGCTGAACGCAACACAATAATGGAAGGGTTTTACACAATAGCTCGTTTTCCTAGAGTTGTTGGTGCACTAGATTGTACTCATATTCGAATCCAATCACCAGGTAAGTACAGTGTAATTACTTATATGAATATGTACTATTACCCATCATATTTTTCATTATAGGGGGTAATGTTGCAGAAAATTTTCGCAACCGAAAAGGTTATTTTTCTATAAATGTACAAGCTGTGTGTGATTCGCAGCTAAAATTTGTCGACATTGTTGCCCGTTGGCCTGGAGCTTCTCATGATAGCAACATTTTCGACAATTCAATTCTTAGAGCTCGTTTTGAAAATAGAGAAATGGAAAATTGTTTATTAGTAGGCGATAGTGGTTACGCAGTACGAACGTATCTAATAATACCACTAGCAAATCCGCGCACACCTGCTGAAAACCTATTTAATGAATCTCAAATCCGAACACGCAACGTAATTGAAAGAACGTTTGGTGTATGGAAGAGAAGATTTCCAATTTTATCTGTGGGAATGCGTTGTCGTATTCCCCTTGTACAAGCTATTATTGTAGCAACTGCAATATTACATAATTTAGCGAGAGAGGAAAATGAAGAACTGCCTCCAGATGAAGAGCCTCACAACATTGAAAACTTTGATAATCCACATGCCCCTGTCCATCCCCATGATGACAGCATCCAAAGACAGCTAGTGCAGTATTTTGCTACGTTATTGTGAAAAGTAAAGAAAGTACATAACGTATGCAATCTTAAAATTTTTGAGAATTTATTATAATTTATTGTTAATTAAAATGTAAGATTGCTGCACAATTTATATATTAATTAATACTTACTTTAACTTTAATTTGTTGTAAATTGTTTCTAAAATAAATTTCTAATACATAAACAAAGTAGTATCAGAATCTTGTTATCATTGCTGCTCTGAAAAGACAAACAACTACTTACATGTAACTTTGTAATAATAAGTAATAAAAATATTGTATTTTTGTTATCGTTATTTATTATAAATATAAAAGTGCCTATGTATTATAAAAACTAAACTAGCTTACGTTGATTATTACTATTAACAAACAAAAAAAAACAAAATACTACACCAAATAATTAATTAGATATAAAAAAAAATTAACGTTATTGCCCCAGTCCTAATTGTTTTTCAAGAAGCTGTATTTTTAATTTATGTGCCTGCTCCTCATACTCCATGGTTTTTGAAAGCCTTTCTTTCTCCATGGCTCTCATTTCAGCCTCATGAATTGCTCGGGCATTCAGCAGCTCCAGTTCTTGTTTTGCCACTTCGGCCTGTAATTTTACCAAATTTCGCCTGTCATCAGCTAATGTGTCATATTTGCTGATGACATTTTTTTTTGGAGTGCCTTGTCGCTTCTGAATGCCCAAGCCTTTTTGTAGCCTCAAACCGGCGCACCGAAGGTCTTTACTTGAGGTACTTTTGCTAGCTTGGGGTTGGAGGCCTTCAATTGCATCTAAATAAATAAAAAAAAATTAATCAGGATAATAAAAATTCAATAGGAGGTACATACCAGCACCAGGTAACGCTTCGTTAGGACTTGTGGCCGCAACAGGTACATCACTTATTTGCACTGACAGCGCATGCAGTTGGTTGTTTTGCGTTTGCAGGGCAAAGCTTTTTGTGGTTCGCAGTAATCCAGGAGACCAACTATCCCAGATTGCGGTTGAATTGCCAACTGCATTTCCATCACCTAATAAGCAATAATTTTCTACACTATAATATTCAATTAAAATTCAATAGTAGTACATACCATGTGAAGCTGTATTAGCATACACAACCTCTGTGTCTGGTGAAATACACGTGGTGCTGTCACCATTAGCTTTCGCAATCACTTCTGCGAGAATCAAGGGCTCATTCTCGCTTTCTTTCGGAGAAGCTGCAATATAATTTTTTAATACATAATAGAATATAGTAATTATAATGTTAGGCATTACTTTTCGGAACATTCTGATGAATGTCGCAATCAAAATCCGTTTCCAACCCTACAATCATTAGCTTCAGAACAGCTATCAGCTTCTCCTCCCAATCTTTATAAACTACGGTAACTTTGGAGCCACCTCCAGTTTTAAAAATCTCTACTCGGTCTTTGGCTACCTTTTTTTTCAGAGCCTTTTTTAATGACTCATACTTAGCTTTGAGGGTATTAGCAGTACGGTATATGTTGCCTTCACTACGGGAATTAAATAAAATGGATAATTTTTCCCAGGCGGCTTGTTTCTGCTTCCACGAAACAGCATCGGAGACTTTGTTCTCAATTATATTTTGCAATTCCAAAACTAGATCGACCAACAATCTCGTTTCCTGATCGCTGTAATTTGCAGAACGTTCGCGTTTCTCTTTTCGGCATGCTACTGTGTTGGATGCCATAATCACACAACAGAAACTTTAGAAGTTAGAACAGTAAAAACGAGGTAAAAGCAAATTGAACAACCGGCAACACAATTCTAACCTCAAAAAATGTACGCGCGGTCAAATTATTCTTCACTGCGCGCGGTTCTCTGTGACTTCGCATACGCAAAATAGTTGTATCTCTCTCCTACTTCTACTTTTCAATTAGCTTCATCTTTATTCGGTGAAGTTCTACTGGGGATACCAACTTATTTCTGCAATGCAGTGGTAGCCAAAATGTGACAAAGTGCCAGATACTAAACCAGAGGAATAACTATCATTGAAAGACGCATAAAAATTATCTGAAAGGTTTATCTTTCGGGTAACCTATTCCAACAGATAGCTAACAGCCACTTTATCCGCACTTTGAAAAACCGGCCCTTAGAGTTTTAAATTGCTTTGATAAAGGAGAAACAAACTACAATGGAGATTAAAAAGAACTTCGTAAGCCAAATACAATTACATAATAAAGGTGATGCAATTAGGGTTTTGCCGCCACACGGGTTACAAATAGCTGACAATGTAAATCAATATTCACTTTAGTGAACTTGAAACAAATTAAAATTATTACACTAACCTGTACTTTATTATAATGACTTGGGGAATTAGGCACATCCGGTAGTCTTTTCTTAATGTCTGGAGCTAAAATTCGTCAAATGAAAACCAAATATGTAACACGAATTATAACAAAAACATAATCTGATGCACTTATTTCAATATTAATCAACAATTTAATGTAATGTGGAAAACTATTATGAATTTGTACTAAGATCTTTTGACAAATAAAATAATTCACAAGTGAATATAGCGGAATATTTCCAAAACTGTGCTTGAAATACCATACAAAAAGATTTTACGATGTGTAGTGCTCATGCAAGTTGAATAACTATAGGTATTACTTACCGTTAAAATCAAGTTTTACTAATTTTACGATTAGTTTCCCCCTTGAACCTGGGAGTACCATTTTCGAATGAATATTCACTACACTGCTGCAGGTATAATACCGCTAATGATAAGTGACTAATAAACTAAATGCGCGTAAGTTATACACAGCTGACTAACTTACATCCGATATCACGGTTTGAGCGATACTAAAATGACCACGCATAAACTTTTCCCGGGTTAAGACAGAATATTCAGATAAAAACTTGCAGAATTGCACCTAGTATATGTGGCAATGCTGTTGGAGGCTAAACCGATCGTATAGTATGCACAATATATACAAGAGGAGTTGCATAAGTCCGGTAATTGTAACGGAAGCAAACTAGATAGAAAATTATAGTTATACACGATTCTTTAAAAACAGAATTTATTTACCCCTCTCAGGTGGTCGCTATAGAATTACGTCAGATATGTATAAAGCAACAAAAAAATTAGCTCTGGCGTTTTTCCTTCTGCCGGAGCGGTGGAAGTCTGTTCCGTATGAGGAGGCGAACTCGATAGAAATGCACATATATATATATATATATTTGTCCATTGTAAACAATGGGGACATTTAAGATGGCGAAAAATGGCGCGAAAATAAGGCCACTTTTTATTTTATTTTATGACATCTACATTAAAAAAACCTTGTTTGACATTTAAGAATTTAGCAAAAATTTGCAGTAGAATTTGAATTATATGGTTATAGGCATTTTGAAGACCTTAATATATAAATTGGTTTGAGTCCAAGCTAAGATTTGCTCATTACTGTTTTAGAGTCAAATTCATAGAAGTTAGACAAATTTTAAAGCAGTTAACAGCTTAAAATGATGATCAAAAGGGTTTGAAATCACTAAGGCTATATTTTGATTATTTCTATTTAATTTTTGAAATTTATTACTAAAATTCTGAAACATAAGCAAATACTTCATTCATACTACGTTCTTCCAATTTGTAATCAAGTTGATTTTATATTTAGAGAGATATAACTGAATTTTTCTAAACAGAGACCAACCTTAAGCTTGATCTTATGTCTATGAATAATTCGATCCTTTAGTGTTTGTTGCTGATAATAATATAATATATATGCAACAAAATCAAAAACTGAGTTAATAGCTTATTTGAATCTTCATATGCAGAAAGGGTTCAAGTGAAATTTTTTAATAAAAATCACTTTTTTGTGTAATACTAGGTCTACATACAACCATTCAAATTTTGATTTTACATACCCAAGGATACTCTTAAAGCGTTTATATTTTAATAACACCAGCAATTTGATTGTTTAGATTAGAAATGTCCAGCTTGTTAGATTTATCTCCAATTTTAAAATGATAGAAAACTTAACTTACAAGCATAATTCAAATAATTATCTCAGGTGTTATTTGTGTTGCATACTATCGGTTACCAGTTACATAAGGAATTGTGCCTCAAGATATTAGCACAGAGCAATATGCTTTCTGATATTATGTAATAATGTATCAAGAACTTACACTGGGTTACCGAGACGTTCATCAAATTTTATGATTAATTAATAATGTAACTTAAAATCATGTAATTTTAATCTTTTGTACGCTAACCCTTTCTTTTGCCGCTGGATTTCAGTAACTCTCAATAATTTCTTCCTTATTGTTGGGGGACTGCTTGATGAAATGTTCGCTGTAGCTTAAGCTTGAAAATATCACCTATCTGATCCCACATTTGAATGTTCTTTAGCTTCAGTTTTATCTTTAATAATGTAACTTGAAATCAGCATGTTTCACTCTGTAGCCCGCCCCTCAAGACGTTATCAGTTCTACTTTTTAGGCTTTATTTTTGCAGCTTTCATTTTTTTTTTTAATTATGAACTTAAATTATTGTGTTTTGCACTGTACCTAGCAAGTTTATTGTAAAATACGATTTTTACAAATAAATTGTTGCCAATCTTCAAGCATTTTAATATCCATTCTCGTACCAAAATGCTACCTTGAAGTGAATTTATTTTTCTTCCTTACAGGTAAATGCTCGGTTGTACAAACGTACATCAGATTAATGATTTATTAATAAACCGTTAAGACATTACTGCTATGCTTATAACAATCGTTAACAAATAAAAATTTGATGAGTCGTTAAGACAAAATTACATTCGAGAAGAAAAAACTAAAAACATATCTTAAACCTAAATTATATCTTGAATCTTCATTTCCTTTTGTGTCAGTCTTATCTGATGCTGGATGTGACTTCTTAATCTCATGGGAGACCTGCTACTTTTCACTTTATGTCTTACGATTGCTTCTTGGCATTCCTCAACGCTGGGATATGTTCCTCGCCGAATATGATGGCCAAAAATTCTTCGAACACAATTTTTTTCTGGTGTGCTCCACCCTCGTTTCACTATAAAAAATAAACACTTATACTTCTACTCTGGCATAATTACATGAAATTTTTGTTTTCATGTGCTCACTTAGTGCAAATTAATTTATTTAATAAATTAATAATCAAAAGGTATACACCCAATCAAATTTCAAATTTGGTGAGGTATAAACTACTCGATTTTTTTTATTAATGTGTATTTTTTAGAACACAAAGTGGCCTGCTTCTTTATTAACATATTAAGTTAAATTGAAGTAAGATTAGGGAAAGTTAAACTCCCGATTGTCAACAGAAAGAACCAGAACCCTACAAAGTTTAACCAACATTTTGAAATACTTTATAGAGACTTACCCACGAAGTTTTTCCTCTCCAACTTTCTCTTAAGCTCAATTTTCAAATGGTTCTTCAACACAGTTGGAGTGCGCTTCTTCAAAATGCAATTTTCTGCCGTTACAGCTTTGATTTCTTTTAAAGATGTCAACTTGTTGATTGCAAGCATATTTCCAAAGAGTTCAAATAATTCTTTATTTTCTGCGAGAGAAAAATACTGATGGCCTTTTGTTGTGCCTGTAAGTTAATTTTTTATAGAAGTATAATACATACGAGTACTTTGAGTTGTGTCAAAAATATTTGTCTATCTGAATATGAAAATAATCACGAGCGCTGGAGCGAGTTATTTTCCAAAAGCAGCAGCATCTAGTAATGAAGAATGTCAAGTATTTAAACATTACTCAAAGAACAAGTTGTATTTGGAAGACAATTCAACAAATCAAGCATTTTCTTTCAATATTTAGACGTTTATCTAACATAAACATTGTCATATACCAGGTGTCCGTTCTCAAAGTCGAACATAGGCGATTAACATTGTATTGAACGTTTTTGCCGATTCCTGCTCGCCAATTAAACTTACAGTGAAGGTAATGGTATCAATGGAAAGATGAAATTATTAAGCATCAAATGATACCAATAATAATATTCAAGATGCGATTTTTATGTTAAATACTAATTTAAAAGTTGGGAATTTTTAAATATGCCATGTGTTACTTTTCAAGTTCGATAGCATTTGTCAAAAAAATTGGTAATTAGTTGGCGTAAAGCAGGTATTTTCTGTCAACGTCTGTTACAATTATCTACAGAAAAATGAATTATTTCAATGAAGAACGAGTGAATGCATTAATGGTAATTGCCTATGTTCGACTTTGAGAATGGACACCCAGTATAATACGAGTGCTTTGAGTTTTGCCAAAAATATTTGTCCTTCTCAATAAGAGTTGCTACTGTGACGAAAATAATCACGAGCGCTTGAGCAAGTTATTATTTTCCAAAAACAGCAGCAACGAGTAATGATCAATATTTAAGCAGAACTCTGTCGCTGAAATATTCTGTCGGCTAGGTAGTTAGGGCTAAAATTCATTTTTGAAAAACGATGAGTTGAATTGTCAATTAAAAACAGTCCTTGACAAAATAAAACGTACATACTTTTCTGGATTTTTTTTTGTCCTGCAGGCAAGTTGTAATGTTCTTGAGATTTATTAACGTCTTCAGTATTATAAATGCTGCTTGTACCAGGTCTACCCTCCAGAAGTTGTTCTGCAGCTTTATTTTCATGCCTTTCTTTATTGCTATTACCATATGGATGACGTTCGTTTTCAAGATGCATGCATTGTCCTGTTATCTCACTTAATTCATCCTCACAAATATATTCACCTCCCTGAGTGTCACTAAAGTCATCTTCACCAATATTTACACCTCCCTGAGCGATACTTAGCAAGTTAGACATCGTAATAATCTCTCTTTGCAAAACAGTTTGGCGATAATGTTGGCGATGAATTTTATCTGCGTGACCCATAAACTCTTGCAATCCATCCAATTCTGCTTCGCTTAAGTTTAAGTTGACAGAAGTTGTAGCAACATGTTTCCTGAGCTTTGTACTTCTAAGACCTTCAGGTACGTTGGCTTTACATAAACAAGAATATTTACGAAGAAGACTGCAAGCACGCAAGTATTTATACGTGTTCCCTCTGCCTGATCCTGGAAGACCGAATATATAGGGGTTCTCATCTATAACATTTGCTAATGAACGGAATTCTAATATGCAGTCAACAACAATTTTCATGCTCTTATGCAAAAGAACTGGTACATCTCGGCCTAATTTTCCTCGAATGCCAAACCTACCAGTGTCTTCCAACTTTACATATTCTGATAGAAGCAAACTACAGTTATATTTAAATAATGTGCTTAAATTTGTTGCTACGGCCGGTGTTGTATATAATCCTGTTCTCTTGTCGAGTTTATCAATTTTATTAATAGCTTCAGTCACATAATCGTAGTATTTAACTTGAAAAACAGAAGCAAAATCCGTTATATCACAACACAGTTCCTTTATGGTGATTATAAATCTTGCTAACAATCTTAGTCTAGCTCTGATCATATCGTGGTGATGTTGATCTCTATATTTCTGCACCATCTTATTTCCGTAGACAATCAGCAAAAAATCAAACCTGATTATATCATAAATATTCCCTACTCTTGAAGCACGGCGTCTTGGTTTACGTTTTTTCTTGGTTCGTGCCAGTAATACCGTTGGGCACAAGATGCATTTAGTATTTGCGGTACCGACTGTCACATCCAATTTGACAGTTTCCTTCAATTCGTGTAAAACATTTCGTAATTGTTCCTCCCGAACTACTGCTTCTTTATTCCACGAGCTAATTTGCATTGGTTCTACGCTTGTTTTATTCCACGAGCTAATTTGCATTGGTTCTACGACGCTTGTTTTATTCCACGAGCTAATTTGCATTGGTTCTACGACGCTTGTTTTATTCCACGAGCTAATTTGCATTGGTTCTACGACGCTTGTTTTATTCCACGAGCTAATTTGCATTGGTTCTACGACGCTTGTTTTATTCCACGAGCTAATTTGCATTGGTTCTACGACGCTTGTTTTATTCCACGAGCTAATTTGCATTGGTTCTACGACGCTTGTTTTACTCCACGAGCTAATTTCCATTGGTTCTACGACGCTTGTTTTATTCCACGAGCTAATTTGCATTGGTTCTACGACGCTTGTTTTATTCCACGAGCTAATTTGCATTGGTTCTACGACGCTTGTTTTATTCCACGAGCTAATTTGCATTGGTTCTACGACGCTTGTTTTATTCCACGAGCTAATTTGCATTGGTTCTACAACGCTTGTTTTATTCCACGAGCTAATTTGCATTGGTTCTACGACGCTTGTTTTAAAACCTTAAGTGGTTTTATCCCCCCATTCGTTTGAAACTCCCGCCAAAGGTTTGACTTCGATAGCATTTTCAATGTCGTCCACGATTTTAGTTTCGTTTGAATCGATATTGACCCAGTAGGTAGGTAAAAGAGGCGCTACACTCTGATAGGCGGTATTATAACATTTCTTAATGTCTCCGAAGCTTTGGGGTGCACTTTCTGTGTTAGTGTCCTGCTTAATACTAAAATATTGCGGTGTCCTTTATTCCCTGGCTCGGGGTTGCATCTTCTGTAATGCTTACGTAACGATAATTTTGAGAAATATCCCTTGCAATGAGGACATGGCTTGTAATGACTGGGGGACAAATTTATAATTTTGACCGCATTACAACAACTAGATCTTTGGTGTCCGCTGCATTATATGAAAAATTGCCCTCTCGTCTTAATGTTTCAATTATTTTTAAGCGATCCGAACTCCCTGAAACAAAAGATTTCTCTCATTTACATATCAAAAGTAAAAAATACAGGGTGTTTTCAAAGTCGAGGCGTTCCTCTTAAGACATGATCGTATATGCATTATTCTTAGAGTTTTAGCCTAAGCCTAACTAACCATACTAGCATATTCTTTAATCAAATTTAAAGCTTCATTTAACTAAAGTGTCATTACAATGTGCACAGTGACATGAGCTACATACGAGGGTCGTTATTTTTTTCAACCTCCGGTGGGCCATAACAAAAAGACAAGTGTGTATAAAACAATGATTTTATTACTAAAAGTTATGTACACTTACGGTTACTTTTCGACATAATCACATGGAGATTGAGACATTTGTCGTACCTATGGACAAGCTTTCCAATACCATCTGCATAAAATGTTGCTGCCAATGAATTAAAATGAGTCTTGACGTTGTCTTGAAGCTTCTCATTATTTTGGAAGTGCTGCCCTCCTACTCACTTCTTCAGTTCAGGGAAAACATGGAAGTCACTCGGCGCTAGGTTGGGACGGTGATTGTCGAAAAGTAACCAGAAGAGTACATAACTTTTAGTAATAAAAACATTGTTATATATGCACTTGTCTTTTTGTTACGGCCGATCGGAGGTTGAAAAAAAATAGCCCTCGTATGTCATCATGCACATTCTAACATTACTTTAGTTAAAATTAGATTTAAAATTGATTATGAAATCGGCCCTAAGGGTGCGCCGACAAAACAGCCCCACCCAAAATAGCCCCGTTAGAATAGCCAGGACAAAATGGCTCCATGACAAAATAGCTTCCTACCAAAATAGCTTAGTGCTGTCCAACTTAACGCAGATTAGAAATGGTAGCACAAGATTATCATAGTTTTAATGTTATTGATTTTCTCTGTAGTGTCTCATATAATTCAGAAATTTAGAATGGTAAAATAAAAAATTGTATAAAAACTACTTTGTAGTAATCCTTTTATGTTGTTATTTCATAATCAAATGTAGTTTTCTATAAGACGGGTGTTTTATATGATCTGTACACAACATGTATTACTATAATAAAATAGTAAATAGTGCCTATTTCTTTTTTATAATTTTTGTAAAAGCTGAAAATATACTTCTTTGATTTTCTAGTTCCGGAAAGTACAGATACAGTATTATTTAAAAAAAACGTAAGTATTCTTTCGTTTTAAAATAATAAGGGAAGCAACTAACTGAATATTAAGAATTTATCATTGAGATCGTCACCCTGCTTCGCCCAAGTCACCAACCGGTATTAGTTATATACAATGTGTATATAAATAAACAAAGTAACTTTGGTCATGTCTTGTGTTTACAAATATTATTGTGATTTTCGCTAGGGATGTTTTGGCGGGGCTATTTTGTCGGGGCTATTTTGGACTAGGCTATTTTGTGTGTGAGCCTTTTTGTCGGGGCTATTATGACGGGGCTGTTTTGACGGGGCTATTTTGACGTGCCACGGGCCCTAAGAGTTAACATTTCTGATCTTTTTCTTACACATTATAATGTAATAAGTCTCATTTTCTCAAATCAGTTTCTTTGAAAGTTTCATGCCTTAATCATAGAGCCAATAAAAACATACTCCTAGCGTTTACAACCGTTTCTACATCAACACTGTAAATCTCTCAAAAATTTTGTTCTGGTTACCCTACAAAGGCGAAATTAATAAATGGAAATTTTTGCCAGGAAATACCTCATACGTATTTTAAGGTAACACTTTTAACACTTGCAAAAATGGGTCATGAAATTCTCATACCGACCCCTTGTGCATTGATTTTTCCTGGATTTTTTTCCTGGCATTTTTGAAACTTCCATGTCGGATAATTACAATTATTATAAAGCTGCAAAAATGACTCAAAAATTTTCCGGAAAGAATCAACACCCCGATTCATAAAAGTAGGTTAAATTTTGCTACATTAGATAGCTTAAAATTCATGATTTTGATATTTTGTAATGACCCATTTGGTGTAAACTCGTCAACGATCTACAAAACTTGACGTTCATTGCAATTTTTTTTAAAGTTACTCACCTTTAGGAAAGTTCATAAATTTTTCAACCTCCGGTTCCTGTTTATGTTTGTTTTCCAAATGCCGTACAAGTTTGCTTTGTAATGTATGACAATAGAAACAGTAATTCTTCTTTGTTGAGGAGCGATGTGACTGCATTGATCTAGATTGTTCTGATGTAGATGGTTCTGAAGTAGATGGTTCTGAACGTTCTGAAATAGATACATTTAAACAGATCCTATTCATTGTATGGAGTGCAATCATCATCTACCTGTAACTACTTTAGGACAAACATAATTTTCTTGCTCTCAATCAAATGGACTAGGAGAAAACTGAATAGGTGAATTTGATTTGGAAGATGGACATACGTAATCTGGATCTGCATCACTGTCATCCGATAAATTATACCGTGAATGGCGTACATCTAAAAAAAATACTTATTAAAAACAAGCTTTACACATAGGGCGTAGACACAATTTATAGAAATAAGTAATTTTTGTATTAAATGCACGAAATGAGTTTTTTTTAATGGCGCGTGAGAATGTCAATTTTCGCAGAGACCGTTAGGTCGAGGCAGAAAAGTCATTCAAACGCGCCATAAAAACACGAATTTTGCCACGAAATACAAACGTTTTTTCTACAGCCGTCAAAAAAAGAATAAAAGAATAATTTCTAGAAGTAAAATACGAACATTAATTTGCTAACATAATATGTAGTCACCTAATGTGTTGTAACTAAGGAAATGGTGTAATTAACCGTTTTTTCACTGTTAGCCGTGAAGAAATATTATTTTTTCACGTGTTAAAAAAAGTTAAACTTCGCGTATCTATAGCGATGCATAAATGTCACGTTTTTTTGATGGCTGTAGAAAATAGTAATTTACGATACAAGTGCGTAAAGCTACTCTTTAGGCACGAGTGGGGTAGAGTTAAAACGCGAGTGAGCGAGCGTTTTAAGCCCCGCGAGTGACTAAAGATGCTTTACGCATGTGTATCGTACAATATTTTATCTACGATAGAATCTAAAAAATATGGTAAATATAAAAAATATTTTACATGTAAATTAAAATTACTAGCAACCGGTCCTAATTTTGAGGGTTTTAAAAATTTTAAAACACGTTGCTACTAACTACGTGCCTAGTGAAATTTTTTAAGCACGTTGCTATTAACAACGTAAACTAATGAAAACATGTTATTAAACAGTCGTTTTACAAACTAAAAACTGCCAACTAAAAGGCAATTTTACACACTGTCGTAGATAAAAGTAATTTATCTACGACAGTGCCTAAATTAGCCTTTTAGTTGGCAGTTTTAAGTTTGTAAAACGACGGTTTAAAAACATGTTTTCATTACGTCGTTAGTAGTAACGTGTTTAAAAGATTTCATTAGGCACGTTGTCAGTAGCAAAGTGTTTTAAAATTTGTAAAACACGCAAAATTACGACCGGTTGCTGGTAATCCTAATTTACATTTAATTTTTTTTATATTTACCGTGTTTTCTAAATTCTATCGTAGATAAAATATTGTACGATACACATGCGTAAAGCATCTTTAGTCACTCGCGGGGTTTAAAACGCTCGCTCGTGCCTAAAGAGTAGCTTTACGCACTTGTATCGTAAATTACTATTTTGACGGCTGTAGAAATAAGTAATTTTTGACGGCTGTAGAAAAAAGTAATTTTTGAAGCTATTTTTAACTTTAAATGCACCATTTTTTAAACAAAATTTGGAATACAGGGTGTATAAAAACTGTTGCACTATTTGTAGTAGCATACAGTAAAAATGTAAAAAAAAATCCTGGTGTTTTTCTGTTTTATCTAATTTTTTCATTTTTTTACAATTAAAAAGGCTTCATTAATTGACTATGATTTATTCAAATATTTTGTAATATAGATTTTAAACATGCTGTACAGCGGCTGATTCAGAAAACTGCTTATTTATATAGGTATATTTAACCATTTTTAATTCCACGAGATATGCTGATTTTAAAGACCTGCAACATTTCACGTCTAGAACTCTACATGGATTAGTAGTAAATTGCAAACATTTCAAAATTTGCGTGGAACTACTTACGAAATAAAATTATTTTTGGTTTTAATTACATCATTGTGAAAAACGTTCAGACAAGATGTGTTTCATTATAAAAACTCTTAATAAAAATCTAAATTAACAGAGTAACTAAAAGGGAACAGACGTGTAATTTAGTATTTCTGAATTGTTTTCAAGAAGTGGATTTTATTACAGTTATACAAAGATTTAAAACACTACTTGTTTTAATGCTAAAAATTGGCACATTTTTATTTTATTTTTTTTATTTTTCAACGGTGCTCATACGACATATCAATGAACATATGTATTTACTTATATAACATAAAATATAGATGGTGTTCCATTAAAAAAGTAAGTATTGTACCCCAATCCCATATTGAAAACATTTTCCGTTTTACTTAATAAATACATACCTAGTCTAAATTTGCCTTTTGATATCATTTAAAAACTAGCTTAGGTATACAAAATTATTACCTTTTTCTTCATCATCGTAAAACAAAACTCTTTTACATTTTGGTGAGACAGGCTGAAGTATTTTAGGATTTATCAGATTTTCCTCTCTTGCGTTCTTATTGATTTCCAATCGTTCCAGCACTAAAATAAATTATTACATATTAGAAAACTTCTGCCTTTTGAAATACAAAGATGAGCCATATTATGAAGTCAGAAAAAAATGAACCCATAGGACTGATTTAAGAAGTAATGGACATTCTCCATTACTGCTATAAATCAAGCATTATTAATTATTTCATCACTAGGTAGTACTAGAAATAAAAAATTAAAAATACAAGAGTTATAGTCACAAGCCATTTGCCAAGACGGTCGCATCGACCTTGGAAATCGAACAAAAAATTTGCTTGTACGAGAATGTAGTATTTTAATTTATTATTCAATTAGTCCTTTTGTATTCAATAACAAATTGCTATTTTTTGCTGATTAGTGAGGTTGCAGTGCTTGTGTTGAGTAACGAATTTTTACTAATCCCTAAATTATTAATTTTTTTCCTCATATTGTTAATAAAAAAATTCACACAAACTAGTATTATTACACTTGGAAGAAAGTAAGCTTTTAAAGATGTGAAATTTGATTGCTCGTGGTATTAGAAAAAACAAGATGGCCTTTACCTTGATTATTTCAATAAAGTTAACAGTGGAAATAATTACAGTGAACAGACTTCAGTCACCCCATCATATGTGCCAAATTTGCATTTGATCCAATAAACGGTTCTACAGAAATCAAAGCGGCCCATACTTTTGGGACACACTGTACCTATTATTTTAATTGACACAACTGAAACGGAGTGTAAATAGAGAGTAAATACTTACCCACTATAAGTTTTTTGTTATTCATACTAAATACCGGATCTTGGCAACGCATCAGGACATCACATATATCACTCCGAACAAAAGCCGCGATAATCCAGCTTCCAAAGGATGATAATTTAAAAATTCGGTAAAACTAAACAAACTTTGGCACAAAAACGCACAGCATACTAGCCTCTTGCGAGTCTCGACAATTGCAGGATTACACTCACAAAACAATAACTAATCTTGCACTATTAGGTACGGTATGCTTTGCACCCTTGTAGCCTGTACCAGGACGTGGTCTCCCTTCCCCGCACCAGCAGTTGCTTATCGCTTCCTTATTGCAAGACGTGTGAAAAGCTGTCGATTCGAAGAAATGATATTAATCGAGTTGTTGGAAATTTTATTTATTATATTTAGCTGCAGACACATTTTCCCGCAAACTTCTACTCGCTAGCAGCTATGGTCAATAACAATAATTAATATACTATTCAATTTTATTGTATTTAAAATCTCATTAATATATCCTTTTCTAATGTTAACAACCACCATCACTGTTATTATAACGGGTTATAAAATCTAGTCTAATAATTCTGTGAAATAATTTTAAAGGCATAAACAAGAAAACCTATTGAAATGGGGTGAGAAATAAAGCTGCACCGTTTACCTAGAACTGAATTAGTTTTGGCCATTTATCAACACCCGGCGTGTATTAGAAAAACAGATAAAAAATACCAAGCTTTGTTTTTTTACTTTCAGTTGCAGAAATTTTGTCAAGTATGCAGTCCCCAGTGACGGAGTTTGTTTTTGGTGTCTCCGATGTCGGATTAGGTACCTACATACGTGCCGAAATGACATCACGCCAAGAACGGGGAAGGAATGAAGCATTGTTTCCAATAATAATCAGTTTTCCAAATAATGAGAATAAGAAAACAATACGTATGTACATATATCAATGTACCTAGTTGTACTGTTTGAATATTATCAGTTATCGATGTCATTACTCATCACCTTTTACAACTCCCAACTTGAATTTATGTGAAGCTTTTGTAGATAGGTAATGATTTTATTGCCGTTCTAGGTAATTTTTGTTTTTCCAACTGTAACCACTGAGAATTGGTGTTACACCCGGAATGTTAAATTGTAAGGGATGGTTTAGAATTTAGAATATTACTTGAAAAAGCATTAAATTTGCAATACGGTGTTTATTACATTTTTATCTTAGACAAAGTTAAGGTTTCGCATTTTTTTAGTTACCCAATTAGAAGCCATTACCAAAATGTATGTTCTCCAAAAGCTAAATTATGTATTATGACTGAGCGATTTTAAAAATTATAAGTTAACACAGTTTCCAAAAAATTGGATAATTGTCAAAAGTTTGAAGACTTAAAAATTTGCCAATTGGACAATCCGATAAAAGCGTTTAACATATGTACCAAGTTCGAATCGTCACAAAAAGAAAATCACAAATATACTTGTTAAAACTGGCTTGAAATTATAATAAACGTATATTTTATCCCCAGTGCCCCTGACACGCGAAGTTGAAATTCGTAACTGCAGCTCTCATGGCACGCTAAAAAAAATCTTTCAGAAAGGCAAATTAAATACCCAACTATTTTGAATAAAATTTATAAACAAAGTTTTAAATACTAAAAGGAAAAAAAATAGATTTTTTAAATTTTTTCGTTTTATCGTCAAATAAATATAATGGATTTCTCCTTCGGACTCCGGTTGTTTCGTACCAATGTTCAAGCGTTTCTTAAACTAAATTCGTGTCGTCAGCAAACAAAAAATATAAATGTTTGTTAAAATTTAGTTTTTACGGCGTCCGCATTCAAATTCATTAAGTGCAGCTCTCGTGGATTCTATCGCGACTGGTTTTTTTAAATGCTTTTTTTCATGTAAAACAAGTTATAAAATTAACTTTATTTACTAGGGATATTTCAAATTATTTCTCCTTCAATCTCATGATAACCATGCAATAGGTATTTATAGGTAAAATAAATTTTCCAATTATTTTGCTTGGACTCCCCCTAAATGTGTTTCTTTAGATATAAAGAAACAATCCTTAACAATTTAGCCAAATCGGATAATATTAACCCATGCCGACTTCCACGTAAAGTTTGACTGATACACCAAATTGAAAAATTACTCTATCTCATGACATAAACATGTAATTTATTTCTGAACAAGTAATTTTTGTGTTACAATGATTCTTCTTACTCATAAAAATAATTGGGGTGTTAACACAGACGTTGAATAAACATTTAGGCCTATTTAAAAAAATAATACCTATATATTTTTGTTTCTTAATGTTTTTTTTTTGCACTGGATACCCTTTTCGATAGTCTGCAATTGCCTAGAAAAAATGAAAACAAAACATAGCGTAAAAATTGTTCATAATATTTTGTAGATTTATGGGTACCTACTTGAAATAAATATGTTTCCTGCTCAATACTTTTTGTTACGCTGTCATTGTAATCTGTCTGAAGTTTCACTTCTCTCTCGGCCGTATCATTTGTTCCTCCAAATTTTTTACAACCTCTTCTTGTATAAACTTAGAACAACTTTTCTATTCAATTTGTGGTCGATTTAAAATTTTGGTGGAAACTACAAACCTGGTAAAGAAATGTCTGAACTTTCCGTTTATCACTTGAATTAGAATGTCACTGTCTTCATTCTGTAGAAACTCTGGCACATCTTTCACTCTTAAAATACATTTCTTGGGCACCTCATTGGCATCATCCTCTTTTTCTTCATCGCCGTCTCTTTCATCTTGATCGTCATAACCAAAATCATCATCTTTGTCATTCTGGTTTTATTTATCGATAATTTCTTTACATATTTTTGCCTTCGTCTTTTTACTTACATTGTCGTCATACAGAGATAAAGGAATATATTCATCTTTTAAATAATATAACTGGTTTACTAATTTCTTCACTTTTATTTCGGCAACCTCCTTAATTGGTTAATTGTATAAACTCTTCAAACATTTCAAATCTGCTAATGTACCTTTTTTGCCCGATGAGCTACAAACCAATACTGACAATATCATTTCACTATGAAATCATTAACTTGTAATAACGCTGTTGTCTCTGTTGAAGTCAGTTTAAATTTTTCTCGAAAAAGATATATCTTTAGGGAATAGATCCCTTTGGCCATCCAGCGAGCATGGTGGCAAGCTCCAGGTTGCTTCAATACAACAGACTGAATTATTTTGATATCCTAAAAATAATAATAAGTCTTTTGTTGCATCCAAAGGTACAAATTTACGGGGAGTCCTTAATAAATTTTAAAATTTGGAAAATAAGTGGCACCTTACCATGCAACTACAAACAACATCTTAGCAACCATAGATTCAGGAAATCCTTGATGTTACTTACATATTCTTACTTTAAATGTAGTTATCAAATTTTGAAATTTCATACAATTAATACTAATATGCTAGTAAATAAAATATTGTATGCACCACTGGAGATATTCACGTATTTTACCTTCGGTTAACTTAGTGACCTCAGGGAAAAATATATTTACAGTGGGAAATTTTAAATGTTTTATTTTAAAAATCATCTGAGTACTTTTGTATGTAACAGTGTTTAAGTTACTAAACCACTACTTATTAAATAATTCATTGTAACAAAAATAATAGTACATAGAACAACTAAGAAGGCAATACATACTTTTATAATAATAAATTACTGAGAGATTATATAAAATAAATATATTAGATTGCCTAATTATCAATTATCCTAAAGGCTAATACAAAAAGTTTTTAAACAAAGAAAATAGACATTAAGATCTCCAGAGCAAAGAAAAGCTGAAGAGAGAAAAAATGCTGACCCAAATACAGTATATTCTTCTTATAATAGACTTGCTTGTAATCGATTGTCGTTTTGCAATGTACCGACTACCAAAGTCCGGAGTAAAGAGTCATTCAAATGTAACTTTTATAAACACCTGGCTCATAATCTAACTGTCAGCATTTTCCTACTCCGTAATTAGGATGAATACGTGTATGTTTTTCTAGGAATGTTAAGAGGTTTTGTGTTCACACCTAGTTCTCCGTTTTCCTCTATTTTCCTTAAATACCTAGAACGCCACCCTACAATGCCACTCCTTTCCATGAGCAATTTTCTTTTGTCACAAATTTTTTTATAATGAATGCCTATTTCATTAATAGCCCAG
>CALNHX010004448.1:0-127625 GCA_940337035.1 Agriotes lineatus
TAAAGTTTTATAAAATGCAATAAAAATTGTACCTATTATAACCGCTACATCAATAGTATTCAACACAGTATTTGTACAGGGTCCAGCAACAAGTATGACCTGTTTTTAGCAATCTACTGCAAGAACAGGAAAGGATAAAATAAAACAATTTTTTAATAAATAGTAACTTTAATATATGCAATTTTAATTCCTAAAGATAATTTCATTGAGGTGCCCCCCATGGACTTCTAAATACTGTTGCAATCTACTCCTGAAATTTTGTATAACTCACTCCAATAATGCTCCATCAATAGCCTCTATTTCTTGTCCAATGTAGTCTCTAAGATCTTGAATTGTGCGGGGACACCTTTCAAAGACTTTGTGTTTAAGATATCCCCACAAGAAAAAATCGGGTGCCGTCAAATCCGGGGAATTTGATGGCCATGTTATGTCTCCAAATCTCTATATCAGCTGATTCGGAAACATTTCCTGCAATGCATTCCTACTTCGTCTTGCTGTGTGTGCCGTGGCACCGTCTTGTTGAAACCAAATATTTCCTGGCCTTATTCGGCGCACTTCAGGCCTTACAAACGTTTCCAACATGAAAACATAACGATCCGAGTTGACTGTAACAGTTTCATTATTTTCTTCATAAAAGTATGGTCCAATTATCCCAAATGATGCAACACCACACCAAACGGTGACTTTTTGATCATGATAAGGTTTTCATTGAAGCTGTTGCGGATTTGTCTCAACCCAGTAGCGGAAATTGTGCTTATTGACATTTCCGTTGAGTTGGAAGTGAGCCTCGTCTGTCATGAGCAACAAATTTAATTGATTTTCGTCATTGTCTAAACTTTCTAAGCTTTTCACAGCAAAAACGCGTTGATAAATCGGAAATTTATCCATTGGTAAGAAAACTGCATCTATTGACATAAAAACTTATGCCAATTTGACAACCAACAAAACATTTTGTTTTTCACAGCAAACTACTCAAAATGGGTCATACCTGTTGCTGGACCCTTTATAATACCCTTAAAAGTAGTTAATTACAATATTAATGACAGATGGGATGTAAATGTCACACCCTTAACCTATTTGTTTTAGTAACTTTTTGTAAGTGCATTCTTAGACAAAGATAAACTTTGAAAGAACACTCATGAAATTTTGAAAATCAAAAGCCACTTTGTGTTTTTATGTTTACTGAACAGACTATATATGGTTGTATGTATTACTTCTGATGTTTTTAATTTAAATATGACTGACAGGTATTGTAATAGTCCATATTCAACACAATGTGAATTAATAATCGACATCTAGTGTGTTCAGTAAACATAAAAAATCTGTAAAAGGCTTTACCCACAACTTCCCTCGTCGCCATTGTGACACTAAATAATTTTAAAAATCAAATTAAGTTAGGAGTAAAAATATCTTCACGTTTCTAATAAGTTAAATAAATTTTCAAATAAAAAAGACGTTACCGGTGGTCGAATTCGAACGGCAGGCGGACCCGCGTGTGTAGTCCCATCGTTTAGTGCGATAGCGTAAGGGAGCGCGCAATTTCTACTTGTGTCACGGAGGACCGACCTCTGCATCTTCTCCGTCGCTGCTATATTTAGTACGCCCTAATTTGTGCCTTGTTTTTGTATTGTAAAAAATTTATTCTGTATCTATTGGCTCCCATTTTTGGTAAGAATAAAGCCTGCACTATGTACAAATTATTACTGGTGTCTATTACTAAGTTGAATGGAAAAATAAACAAAATTTTATTTTTTAAGGTGCTCACCCTGTATATATTTGTCTGGAATTTTCCCGGTTTCATTCCAGGTATATATATAATGTGTATGCAAAATATCGTCTTCCTCCGACAAATATTTTTTGAGTCATACCCTCCAACAGACAAACAGATGACAGACGGACAGACATGCAGACACACAGACGGAATTGAGAAAACCTGTTTTTCGTCATCTATAGGCTTTGAAACGTGAAGATCTAAAGAAACCTCGGAAGGTGATTTTTTCGTGATTACAATACTTCCTTGGTCTTTCAGACGAGGGAAGTAAAACACAAAGTGGCCTTTGATTTCTATAATTTCATGAGTCTACTTCCAAAATTCATCTTTGTCTAGGAATGTATGTACTACTACAAACAGTTACTAAAACAAATAGGTTAGAGGTGTGACATTTATTTATCAAGTGTGATAAATGTTATAACTAACTACTTTTAAGGATGTTAAACAAATACTCTGTTGGATACTATTGATGTAGCGTTTATTAATAGGTGTGTTTATTACATTTAATAAAAGTTCAGGCAATAATTTCTAGAATAATACGTACTTTGACACTGAAATAATGAGATTTATTAATTGTCATTTTTAAATTCAAAGTCGTCTTTATGCAGGTGTGGAAACCTTTGCAAAACAAAATACAGAATTCCTAGCACAAAAATTGTATGTATTGAGATGGTATTGAGCCCGCTACTCAACCCTGCTTGCAGCACAACAAATAAATAAAACAAGTCAGATAGCAGAGTTGGGGTAGTTCATGCAACTGCAAGATTGAACTTACATTTCAATCCGTAATTACTTTTGCAAAGAAACGCTGGTAGTAATGAGTTGAATTGAATAGAAAAAGCAAAGGGCAGAGCTCGTTTTTCATAGATTGTAATCGATAATTCTATATTTGTGCAAAGTTAAAGCCGAACCAAAATAAATAGAACTGTCACAGAAAGGTTTAGAATATATGCGTGTTAATTGAAGCGTAGATGTCAAAATAATTAAATAGGATATGTTTATGAGCATTTTAAATAAAGGTAATAGAAGCAGAATTATGATAATATGTTGCAACGAGCATAAACCAAACAGAACAGAGCAATTAGAATTATGGGACAGCAATATTCGAAAATTTGGAGAAAAGCGAACAGTTTAGAAAATTACAAGAAATGAACACAGCAGGATGTGAAACAAAATTGAACAAACAAGTCAGTGTAATTACGTGAGTGATAAGGACAATTTACATAAAGCAAAGTGTAGTGGCGCTATGATACAATTTAAAACTGAATTGAAAGGACAATCATTTAGAAATAGTATTTTTGAAAAACATTTTTAGTTATAAGAAATATTAGAGTAAGAAGTTATTGTATTGTATTTAATCAATTTCCGTTTTGTATAACTTAGATAGGCAATTGTTATTAACGACCAGTATGAAGAGACAATTGAATAAAATTATTGAATGACAACCAGTTTTTGTGCTCTCTGAAATTTACATATTTTACGTATTAAATCATTAATTTTGTCGATAAAAAGTACACCAGTGTGTCAAGAATTTGTCAGTGCACCTGTGAGAATGTGGGGAACATTTTCCCTCGTCAAAAATAATTTTTCATCATGACCACATCCCGAGGACATCGGGGAAGCCAACGCAGTTCCCGAACATCAGCCAGTGCACATTTTGAATTTTTGAGCCCAAGATTTTAGCAGCAGCATACCAGCACAGCGCGTATAGAAGGCCACCACAACGCTAGCAGCACCGCAGGACCCCGTATCCGGTAGATATCACTAGGAGCTGCAGTCCGAATGAGCTGCCGCAGCTTTCATCGACAAGGTACCAAATTTTACTAAAAGTAACGGTGTTAGCAAACGAAAATTCGCATGACTACTAGAGCAAACCTTCATGAACGAGACCCAGGCAGAGTTTATCATCCATCAAAAATCAAATATCCAGTAATTGCCATAATCAAGTTTGAGGTTATGTTGATCCCATAGCGACGCTCCAAAAAAACAATTTAATGTTGTAACAACGAAGTGGAGAATTTTTGCCTGCAAACAAATGAGAATCAGTGACGCTAAGAGCGCGATCATTCAAAATTTACCTGATAAATTGCTCATAAAACACCTTTTATTAGTTTAAATCACAAAAACGAAAGACTAATCAAAATAAACAGATTTGTGCTAGGAGTTTGACAGAAATTGCGTCTGCGCGCTCGAGTTAAATTTATATTCCAGTGGCGTATCACACGAGTTTAATATTATCGTATCAGGGAACCCAGCTTTGAGATATGAGTCATCTTGCCTACCGAGCTAGCCTCTGTAAGATTACATTGCAGATAGATGAAGTATAATAAAGGGCACAATACTGTTTACTTTATAAATAATTAACGAACCCAGTGAGTATTTTTAGTCAGTCGAAATTTGACCTAAATAAAAGAATACTTGCAGGTAGTGGTAATTGCTATTTATTTTATCATCTTCATTATAATATTATAACACAGATCAAACCATTGCAGTATATGCCAACTTAAAGAAATGGTTAATGTTTTTGTGTTTAGTGAATGGCCTATATGTTTCAATCTTCAAAGCCAAGCTTGATTTCATTTTTGTTTGCTCACATGTTATAGTCAACAGTAATATCCCAAGTGCATTAAAATAGCCGATTAAATGTTGACGCTTTCTGTCAGAATGTTTTGCTAAGAAATTTGTCAAGTAAATTTGCCGCTCAACAAGAATCTCGAGTGCGTAGCAGGAGGGATTTTGGGGCGGAAAATTAACTAGATATATTTCTTCAGAGCAAAACATTCTGACAGAAAACGTCAAAATTTATTCAGGCTAGTTTACATGCACGCGGGATATTCGCCGTGATTATTTCCTGAATAACTAAAATTCAGTTGGTGAAGCACCTTCAATATTCATGTTAAAATTATGCACAAGCGATTAAATTTTGACACATATTTAATTATTAAACTGATAGAAACCATAGTGATTACGCATTATTGTGGATATGAAGGAAATAATCAAAATTAGACCCATTCGGAGTCATGTGACTTTTGTCTGTCACTGTTCATCTTTAGTAAAACAGATAAAATGGAAGACATCCGAAAAAAAACATGTCGATTAAAAAAAATTTAATTTGACGTGTCTAATCTTCCAGATTATATTTTTCGTGTAAGTTATTGAGATGAGGGTAATAAAACCTAAATTAAACCTAAATTAGTTGAGCAGGAAACTGAAAATAAACATAAACTATAGGACCTGCGGTATAACGAGCAGTCATGATAACCTACAAAACGAAATGTCATTTCTAAGAATCGACATACTTAAAGTCACAAGATTATCACGTGACTCCGAATGGGTTTAAATATAACTGCAGATATATACCGGGTGTCTTAAAATAAATTACATCTAGTATGCTTTGAATTTCCCATAATGCAATCTAAAATTTTACTTGAAATTGGCAAGACTGTAGGTCTATGTCAAATTCGAGGTAAGTAGGTTAGGTTTTGCGCTAGTCTGTGTCAAAAGTGACGCAAAACCTAACCTACTAACCTTGAATTTGACATAGACTTACAGTCTTGCCAATTTCAAGTAAAATTTTAGATTGCATTATGGGAAATTCAAAGCATACTAGATGTAGTTCATTTTAAGACACCCGGTACAAACATAAGCTTCCCATATTGTGCCAAGCCCACAAGCCTCACGACATGTAAGTTGCCATCTTTTTCTCAATCAAAAGAATGTATATGTATTTATCTTTGTCGTAATTGCGCTGCCAACACTGAAGCTAAGGCGCCAAAATTTACATTGCTAGACGTTATACAGGGTGTTAATGAATTGCAGGGACAAACTTTAAGGGGTGATTCCTTGATCAATTCTAATATAAAAAGTTTATACAAACATGGGATCTCAACGGCTTCATTTTCAAAATACAGGATGTTCAAGTTTAAACGGAAAGTGGAATTGTTTAGTTAAACTAAATTTAGTTTATTTCCACCAATGGCGTACATCTGGACCACCTCAGTTACCTTATTTTAGAAAAATCTGGTACGCCACTGTTTGTGTTATACCGAATATCATCCAGGTCGATCTAAGCGTTCTATTGCAATAGAAGGAAAATTTTTCCTCCACTTAAAAACTTGAAGACGCTGTATTTCGGAAACTACGAATCTTCGGAGGAAACCTGTTTTATGTTACCATTTAGGTACTTCTAGATAAGACCCACATGGTCGACCTAAGAAGTTGAGTTGCAACATAAAAGTTAATTTTGTAGATAGTAGCATTTAGAGTTGCATATTTAATGCACTTTATTATTTAACAGTTGTAGATAATAACATTTCATTTAACAAGTATATAATGTAGGCTATATTACACGAGGATGAAGTTTACACACGACCCGAAGGCGAGTGTTCTAATGATCCAAGTGTAATACAGCCATTATCTGCGTGTCAAATACAATATTTTATCTACAACTATGTACATAATTGGCGACACTGTAAGTCTATGTCAAATTCGAGGTTAGCAAGTTACGTTTTGCGTCAGTCTGTGTTAAAACTGACGCAAAACCTAACCTGCTAACCTCGACATTAATTTCATTTATTGACAATGTAGCCCTATAATTAAAAGAAAATACTTTGTAGAATATGAAATTTTATATTCCACTAGTGTAATATGAGCCGCTTTTTGTATTTAGAGTTGGATATATTGTAATGGTCTTAGGCCCACGACTCGATTCTGCTAGCAGTGCAAATTAATAAACATTTCAATAAGCACAGAGATGGGGTGTTGCATATAACTGCAATGCTACACTTAAATTTCAAATAACAAATGCATTGGTAAAGAGATGCCAGTAATGATAAAGTAATTAAGTAAGGGACGCAAATGGCAAGCTTGTTTTTCACATGGGGACGAAATTGACTTGCAAATAAATTAAATAATAGGTTTGTGCATAATAAATAGCCGAACCGAAAGAAAGTAATAATCACAAAAAGGTTTGCTATGTGCAAGAAAAAAAGAAGCGTAGAATTCAATAAAGCTAGTCAGTAAAATTGGTGAGGATTCCAAAAAGGTAAAGAAGCCAGAATGACATAACAATACATTGCGAAGGAGCAATCTGAAAAAGCAGGCAGGTGGACACGAGAAAGCAATTAGAAAAGCAGGCATCAGGATATGAAGAAAGCAATTGAGAACCAAGGAACTCTTAAAATAATCAGTGAATTTAACGTGAGTGAAAAAGCAGAGCAAATAATAAAACGTGTTGGTGTGGTCGCGCAAAGAGACGATTTTTAAATATAAGAAACAGACAATAAGTTTAGTTTGTAAGAAATTTGAAAAGTTAAAACTATGTTATCAAACTTTTTTCTAGAATGTATTTAAATTAACCAAACAAATAAAAATTTTACAAGAGCGCCTCCGAGGATTTTCGCCAGCCGATCCAGCTCACGATTCCGATAACTGCTTCCAGCCAAAATAAGGGTCCAGAGCCAGGGGTCTGCATTGCGATACTTAGGACAGGACTGCAGGAGTGCCACCGGCAGCTTTAACAGCGAGGAGGGCCGTCCCAGGGCTAGCAACACACCAGGGGTCGTCCCCGAGTATCGAAGCAGTTCCGCCGTTATAAGGTACCCAAAAATTTCCTAAAATATAAGAGTAAGCGGTCGGATTACGATGTGCATATGAGAGGAGGCCTTACTAAGGAGGATTCGAACATCTCCACGACCACAGCGTAGGCGCAGTTCGAAAAATAAGCGGTTTTCCAAATTTGAGGTTATGCGAAGGTAAAACAGTTGCAAGCTCGAGTCGGCGTCTCTTCTGACATTACGAAATAAATTAGTGCCTGGAACAAAAGTTGATAATTACCGCCAAAGCGCGAAAATTTGAATAAATACCTTTTCGAATGTTCATTATTTCACTATTGTTTAACGTCAACAACGCAGACTTGCACCCGCAAACCATTTTGTAGGTTTTTTGGACCGTATTGCAAACATTTAGCTAACGCGCAATTCAACTAAATGCAGTGAGCAGAGCCGTATCAGAAAATTTGTAATTACTCAATCAACTAGGAACCCACCTGAGTTAAGAAGATTGTTGTTATACTTGAGCTAGCGCTTTATTATAATTAATTGCAGGTAAATAAAATATTAAAAAGGCATATGACCATTTATTTTGAGCAGTAAATAAGTACACCTCACATTTTAACCAGCCTAATAAATTGATAACAGGCAAAAGTTCGATCACAGTAAAGAATTAAATCAGTGAATTCTGCATATTGGATTTTGTTCTAACTTACAATTAAATATTAATTAAAACCCAGTCATTAGAGAGCATGCATTGCAATATTATTATTTGACAGTTGTAGATAATTAGTAGTTTGTGCAACGAGAGTGGATATGATGTCCATATCCCACGAGGATGAAGTTTGAGCACGACGCCAGAGGCGGAGTGCTCAATCATCCGAGAGCGATATGGACATTCTACTCGAGTTGTACAGTATATTCTTTTTTCGACCTATCAACGAAGAAACCAAAAATAGGAACCATGGAATTTTAGAATCTTATTGAACGTCTTGTAAGTAAATTCGTATTTACTTTTGTATTTCTGGGGTAATAACGTGTCGTACGTTTCATTAGCTGCTGAACGAATATCTGGCGAAGTATCGTTAATCGATTCGTCACTAAAATCACTAATTTTTAACTATTATTGACGCTTATTGACATAACCATAACCACGGTCTGCTGAATTGTTTGCCAAACGTCACAACTTTTGCCACACACAATTCAGCAGGGCGTGCACATAACGAAACAAACTATAAATGAAAGTTGTACCAACTATTGTAACCTACCTTAGAAGGCTCACACATCGCCTACTAGCTCATCCTCGGCTGCGATAAAGGTATGATAAGTGTGGGATTTTAGTTTACTTCACTTTCGCATAAAGGTCTTAGTTCATTAAACAAGAAGTACTGGACGCCATCAATTTTATTTTAAATTGTTAATTTTTTCTTTTATCTATACATATATAAAGGAAAGTCACAACCCTGACTAATCAACGCAGAGCCGAAACCACTGGCACTAAAAACTTGAAATTTGGGTGGAAGGTTCAATTTGTTATGTAAGGTAGTGCTAAGAAGGGATTTTTTGAAATTCGACCCCTAAGGGGGTGAAAAGGGGTAAAATGTGTTTTCACGAATTCCTCAATATCTCTTAGACCCGATAAGATATCGATTTGGTGTTTGCTTGCAAAGATTATCAATGCAAATACCTAGAAACGTATTTTAGGATTTTGTCCTATTCAACCCCTAAAGGTGCAAATCTGGATTGGGGGTGAATTAAAGAACCCTTCGTATCTCCTATGTTTATTGCGTTAGAACATTCTTATTGGGCATATAGATGTGTTTTTAAAATATTTAGAAAGCGGCTTAAGGAAATTTGAAAATTTTAACCCTAAAGGGGTGAAAAGGGGTAAACTGTGTTTTCACGAATTCCTGAATATCTCTTAGACCCGATAAGATAGCGACTTCGTGTTTGCTTGCATAGGTGACCAATAGAAGTATCTAAAAACACATTTCAGGATTTTGCCCTAATCGACCCCTAAAGGTGCAAATCTGGATTCAGGGTGAATTAACGAACCCATTGTAACTCCTAGGTTTATTGAGCTCTAACATTTTTTTTTTTTTGGCATATAGATGTATTCTTAAAATATTTAGAAAGTGATTTAGGGGATTTTACAATTCTACCCCTAAGGGGGTGAAAAGGGTAAACTGTATTTTCATCCATAGATCCGATAAGATATCGACTTGGTGTTTGCTTGCATAGGTATTCAATACAAGTGTCTAAAAACGCATTTCAGGATTTTGCCATAATCAACCCCTAAAAGTGCAAATCTGGATTCGGGGTGAATTAAAGAACCCTTCGTATCTCCTATATTTATTGAGCTAGAGCATTCTTTTTTTGGCATATAAATGTATTCTTAAAATATTTAGAAAGCGGTTTAAGAGATTTTAAAATGTTACCCCTAAGGGGATGAAAAGCGGTAAAGTGTGTTTTCACGAATTCCTCGATATCCCTTAACCTGATAAGATATCGACTTGGTTTTTTGCATGCATAGGTATCCAATACGAATGTCTCAAAACAGGTGCAAATCTGGATTCGGGGTGAATTAAAGAACCCTTTGTATCTCTTATGTTTATTGAATTAGAACATTGCGTTTTTGGCGTACAGATGTATTCTTAAAATATTTAGAAAGGGGTTTAAGGGATTTTAAAGTTACCCCTAAAGCGGTAAAAAGGGAAAACTGAAAAGGGGTAGGGTGTTTAAGTTTATCTTGCTAAAATTTATGAATACACCATTTAGTTTGTACATATATATTTTAATTTTATCTCATTGTTATACTAAAACTATAGTTTTATCAATATATACAAGGTGAACGACAATTACGTACACATTTCCATGGGGTACGTGAAGCATAAAAAAGAGTTGTGCAGGAATTTTTTCGAAAGATTTTGTTTCCGTTTTTTCCTACAATATTGTTTTGCGGAGTTTGTTAGTTTAGCGTACTGAGTGAGGGGGAGGGGGGCGCCCTATAATTTATTTGAAATTTAGAAGAAAAAACATTTGTTGCCCGTACGAAGAACGGGCATCTTGCTAGTATACATATAATTTTACATTCAATCTTATAATTCAAAGATCATATACCATCAAATGGGAGCTTAATATGATAAATGGTTAACCAGTATGGCAATTTTTACTGACTAATTTTTAAAGAAATATCGAATTATAGTTATCAATATTTCGAGTTCATCAATTAAACAGGTTATAGTTTCATAGAAGGTTTGCTATATTTTGCTATCATTTAATCACTTTCAGGTAAGGTAAATCTAAAGAGCTCTTTATACCCTCTTAACCTATTTATAGTTTTAATTAATGTTGTTAATGGGTTTCACGATTAACTCAATTCAGATTTCCAAAGTATAAGAAATGCCTATTATTTGATAGATGCCTGCTTTATAACATTACACCCCTTATGATTTGACGTTTATAAAATTATAACCTGACTTGTTTAGCCTGGCCCTAAGAAGGTAATTGATTGTCGTATTAAGTTATTATGAAGTCATTAACGGTTAATACTATGGCCTATGCCCTTATCTGGTAGTAACCTGACATATTTTATGTTATGAATTAATTGAACATCATTTAAATATTCCTAAAGTTTTTAGGACTAACCTATGGTTAAAACAAATAATCCATGGTGCCGGCTATTACTGGCTTTCCCATCGAGTTGAATCATGTAACTGGAACGACCCCCATCGCCAAACCAAAGAAGTGGTTCTCTTTGGTGAGGTTTATTTTTATTAATAACGAACAAGATTCTAATATGGTCCTCCGTTCCCGGTTATTCCTTTCCATAAGGTCTCGTAACAACCCTGGAGTATACCGTTCCACCCACTCGTGACGGGCAGTGGCTTCTGAGCAAGGAATAGAGGGGAGGCCAAAAATCTAAACCAAAGATATTTACTTCCAATTAAGATTTGTATGAATTACCTTACTTCCTACCTACCAGTTAACTAATAACCGTTTTTCTAGTGAGAAACGGCCTAATGGATTAATCCTATTTGCCTGAAAAATCATTATTTCTTAGTATACTGTAAAATTTACTAATTGTAGGCCACGAAGCCGCTATCTGTTTTTTATTCAAAACAGGAAGTGGTTTCTCTTTTATTATTAATCTCAAAAATACTCACAATAGCCACCTAAGCAATTCAAAGAGGTCTACTGGAAGATTATGCAACCTGTATTTCTCGTAAGTGCTTTAAGTTGCCTAACTATCAGGTTTTTGTGATTATTGAAATGTATTCTTTATAGTAGTTAAGCTCTGTACTGCTACAAAGTTGCCTAAGTAACCACGACTAACGCGGTTTGTGATTGGTGTATTTCATATCCGCCCATGTGTGGATATGAAATCATATTAGTTCAGTTAACTACAATTGCCTACTTATCCATTCTATGGATTGTGAAGAAAACAGAATATATACATGCGGGAGTAGAAAACAGTAGTTTGTGCAACGAGAGTGAATATGATGTCCATGTCGCACGAGGATGAAGTTTTGGGCACGATGTCGGAGGCCGGAGACCGAGTGATCAATCATCCGAGAGCGATATGGACATTCTACCCGAGTTGTACAGTATATCTCTTCTTCTACCTATCAACGAAGAAACGAAAAATAGGAACCATGGATTTTTAGAATCTTATTGAACGTCTTGTAAGTAAATTCGCATTTACTCATATACTCATTAATTGCACAGTTTGGGGTTTGGGTAAGACTCTCTATATAATTTAAAACGGGTCAATTCGTGCGATTTGTATTTATTCAAATTATATCTCTTCATTATATGATAATCAGCAATGAAGCCTGACAGTAAGTGCTCTTGTATTTATGCACGTAGTTTAGTACTATAGAGTGATATTTAATATATGCGCAGTCAATGACTATTAGTGCGGTGTGCTACGAGTGCGTGAAACAATGCGCCAACAATGCAGTTTTAGCTCGGGAATAACCGGTCAGTATGGGAATCAACGCCGGAAGCCTGCAAGAAGGGCATTCGCGCCCAAGTGGTTGAATAGCGCGGATCAAGAGATTTGCACCCAGATTGTTAACAAGTTCGGGCCGTTGCGAGTTCGCTGATCGAACTCGCGAATTGTCAGCAACACGAAGCGGGCTAATAACAGCCCTAAACAGCGCGGTATATATTGTGTGGGAGCCGGCATTATTCGTCGTCGGCTCATCGTGCCTCTGAAACAGACACCAGCACCCAAAAGCAGCCAAATCCTGCCGCAGTTGCAGCCTTGTCACAAGACAGCTATCGTTGCGATATCATACGAAAAGCACCTGCCTTAGTATACAGCTATAACGCTGGGAGCCTCTAAAAGCCAGGTTAGTTAATAGCCATAATTACCGTGCAAGCGAAATATTATTGCACCAGCTGGATCCATTACCCTTGTGATTGTTAGCACGGGGAATTACCTGCTGATCGAGCGTCGCAGTTACGTCATCCCAACGTGCACGCACTATCTTCGAAGGTCGGTATCCGGTTACTAGCCTGTTCAAGAAGGGACAGCGTCGCGTTGAGTTTACTAGTGCACGCTATTTAACTTTGCGCCGATTAATAAACTCTTACGTATCTGTTTGAACCATTTTCATATATGTAGCGTGTTAGCGCTGTATTTTGCATGTACTTATATGTATTTTCTTGTGTGTGTATTGGTTGGTAGATTATATGTCTTCGTTGTAAACTGTTTAGCTTCTTATGGTCATTCATGTCTGCATTGGTGAGTACAACATTTCAGGTGTACACGAGCTGGCTTTAAACAATATTTGTTGGCCTCAAATAACATTAGCTTACCCTTAGCCATTCTGCGAATATAAAAAAGAGTCTCATAAGCATACCGACTGAATCAGCTAGCGGACCCAGGGCAAAGTAAAGTTATAATTCGGTAAGTGTAGGTAGGTAAAAGACGCCGCGCTTCAAATTCTACCCAATCTTCAGATAAGAGGCAATTTAAAATGTTGATTCTATTTCTAGAACTTTTATTTGGTACGGCTTTATAAACAGAGGTCGGCCGTTTTTGAATAGTCTTAAATTTAATTATTTGAGATTTATGATCAAATATGTGAAATTCAGTCACAGTTGCAAGTTGTGTTTCAAAATTTGGAAAGATGTTGTCGATACACGAGTTGGAAGGTTTTTGTACTCTAATAAAGTAGGTTATATTCTTTGTAATCCAAATGAATGGAACATGTTAGTAATTTCGATGCTTTCTTTAGATTTAACTGCAAGACTTATATTAAAATCGCCACCAAACACTAGTTTACTATAAAAGTTTTAAATATTAAGTCAAGAGCCCGAGAAAGATTATTTAGCAAAGAAAAAGAAAAAAGAGTAATTGTAGATACCTTGGTCTACAACAGAAAACTTAATAGTGAGTACTTTTTACTTTGAAAATAATTCCAACATAAAAAATTAATGTTCAATCATCAGTTTTAGTTTTAATGCCAAGTAATTATCATTATTTCAACTTTAAGGTCATTTTTTCAATTTTTCTAATGTAACCTATTCAAAATTTTACACCGTTGAAAAAAGATTAAAACTTCCTTCCGAAATAAATTTTAAAAAATTGGTTGTAATTTAGAAAAATTCTTGATGACCATAACATTTAAGGCAAATGATATAAAAATCTGAAATGACTTTAACATATACGCTGCAATTTGAATGGCTACACTCCTTTGAACTTTGTTCTGAATATAAACATTTACTTACGTAGTTACGGAATTTATGCGTTACTTAATTACCACACTGTATGTTTAACTCCTTTGGACTCAGCTTTGGGATTATAACTCATAATATTCATAAAAAAACTATTGATAATAACCGTACGCATATTTGAGTTCGCTCGATGCCACAGCGCGGACCGGGAATGCCGGGCTCTGATTGGTCGCCAACTTCGCGTCCTTCTTGAATGACGTTTGAATTTGAACCGATGATTCTTATTAGTTTTAATTTTATTGTAATCTTTTTTTTTACTTACGTAAGTGCACTTGTTGCATATTAGCACCAATAAATATCTATCTATCTATAGATGAACAGACAAGATTTACCCTGTTTTGGTGTTAAGAAATCATCCTATTCAGAAACTACTTAAGCTGAATTGTATGAAACAATAAATAAGTAGTTATACTTATTTGTTATTTTGAATTTCGTCGTCTTTTAGTACTTGTTGGAGTCGTTGCTTATATTATTTTTTTGCAAAGCTGCTGCAGTTTGTGTTGATGTACTTCAAAAGATCTATGAAAATTTATTTTTGTTATAACCTATATTTTGTTTTCAATTGTATTATGTTCATATTATTTTTGGTATGTTACTCAATTTTAAGTTGCAATTAGGTGTTGACAGTAAATACGTATCAGAGCTAGTCCGGGTGTAAACAAAAACAGGTATTAAATCTATTGAACAATCATTTTACTTATTGTCTACATAATTACCTACATAAAGGAGGCATTGATCAAGCATTGGGCGGATCACACCGGACCAATCAGAGTCTGGCATTCACGGACTGCGCTGTAGCATCGAGCGAACTCAAATATGCTAACCGTACTACTTATTATATTATCTCTGAAAATAGCATCTCTTAAATGTTGTCCCCTTCTTTTTGGAACACCTTGTATAGGTAATTGATCGTAGAATTGCCAACCACTAACAGCAAACCTGAAAAATAAAAATACCTAAAGTTACTAACGATCACGTTGAGCATGGCCTCAATTTTACGATCTTCGAAATTTGTGCGGTATATTGCAGGATTTGCCCGTCATGTCATAATTAACACCCCACGAGAATTCGACGGCAATCTAGTCAACACATCGCAATGTCTTTGCAGCGTTTTGCCACGGTAAGTCGTTATTTGCACATAACTCACGGGGTTACATTACCGGTTCAATTTGGTGTATTATGCAACCTCATTATGAATTGTTTACCTTTCGAAATGCAGAAACATAAACACCCAAGCGTCCACACAACACGACCAAAATCTAGAACGCAGCTTGCGAAGACTCGACCAGGACGTTCGAAGGGCTGGCCGCATATCTCGACGTGATATCGAAGATGTCTTGGAGGAAATTCGCACCGCTCGGGCCGCCACCAGCTCGCAATCGCTGCTCGTTATTCGATGTTGTGGCAATTTGGTGCCGGAAGAGATGCCCGAAATTAGGACAAAATTAGTGCAGGAAATATGGAATACGCTGATCAAATTAAATGTACCCATGGATGTATCACATTACAATGCGCTTTTAAGGGTGTATCTGGAAAATGAGCACCCATTTTCACCAACCGAGTTTTTGAGCGAATTGGAAGCAAAAGGCATCGAGCCTAATCGAGTGACTTATCAACGCCTGATTGCTCGCTACTGTCAGCTTGGGGACATCGAAGGTGCCACTAGAATTTTGGAATTTATGAGAGAAAAGCAGCTGCCTGTTAATGAAAATGTGTTTAATGCGCTTATTATGGGTCACTCACAATCTGGGTAAGTACCATGAATGGAGGTGTCTATATTTGTGCTGATTTTAGAATTTTGAAGGAAAGCTAATACAGTAATAAAGGAATATATTTTTCTCGTAAACCAAAATGATGCAATAATGCTCTGAAGGACTTACGTATGGTTTATACAGCTTTCTTTGTCCTAACCGCAGTACTAGCCGCAGTTTTAATTTAGCATTAGTCTTAAGTAGAAAAACAGGTGTTTATACAAACATATTTTGGGTTAGGAAATTTACAAAGGCGCATGCACAATGTGTATAAAATCGCGCCTTTTGTAAATTCATTTAACGTTGAATTCAGAAAAATTGTTACGTATTACATTTAAGGAAAAATGTTCAATTTTTGTTATAATCCAGATGCCTCAGTACTTCCCTAATTAATTTTGCATGTTATAGCTTACAATGATGTACTTTTAACAATTATTGTTGTTGCTCTTCAAAAATATTGTAAGTATTGAACCATTTTTGTTAAATTTTACCGCTCCACCAGGTATTTATACTTTCGTGCCTGTGAAATTTCATTCTATCGGTAAGAAATTCTCAACACTAAGTTAAACGATGAAGAACTTTCAAGGTCAGGTCTTAAGGGGCGTTTAGACTGGCGAGAAAACTCGCACGACTTGTCTAACAATACTGCCTGCAGTCTAAATACCACTGTGAGTCAATTTTCAAGGCTGGCGGAAGTTCTTGCAATAGACAATAACTTGCTTGTCTAAACAGCTCTAAACGTGCTTGCACGATTTCTCACATCATATTCAATGGGTTTCGATATTTGTACGAGTACAGTTGCAAGTTATACCAGTCATTTGATGTTTGTGTTTGTTTTTGAGGTCAAAAATTACATTTAGTAAATAATGTGGCTTTAATACAATAATGTTTGTAGCTAAAAAGACATAGTATGAAAGTGCACTTAAATTTCGTATAAGTCACTAGGAGTCACACTGAGTTATGAGTTGTTCGATCATTGAATTATCAATACAAAGATAAAAAATTAGACTCTGGTATTTAGAGCTACTAAATTACAAACTAATTCGAATAAAATTCCAAGAAAAGTACATGCAAAAATTAAAGAAAAAAAAATATATAAGATCAAGTGAGAGACTAAGTTAAGGCTGTATAAACGCGTCGTTGGTAACCGAATGTTTCATCTTTGCTAGGGCTTGGCCTGGCGTGTTTGGCACATGATTTGGACGAGGCTTATGCGCTGCATGACGCATCGTTTGTTTAGTCCACTTTAAATACATATGAAAGGCCGAGTCTGCGTGAACCGCTTCGTGTGTCTTTGCAAGATATTGCCGCTTGCATCATCAGAGTAAAAGTTGCTCGGACCAAATCATGGGTGGCTTGTAAGAGTTCACGAGCTACCAAAGAACATAACCGTCACACAAACCCTTGCTTAAGTTCACAAGGTGTTAGGCACATTAAGCCAACAAATGCTGGGTGTTTATCTACAAAGACCATGCGGTCTAAGCCGAAATTTAATTCTAATATTGGCATACATACATACTACGAATAAGCAACATAACCGTCAAATTTTAGTCATTCTGTTCCTGCTAATAAACCATTGCATCCGATCAAAATTATTTACGTTACGACGATGTGAGAACAAATTTGTTTACAATTTTTAGGTTAAATGTAGCAAAGCTGCAAAACTGTGAGAAATAAGTCGGCCGGTAATATAGATGGCGACAAAATCCATAATACAGTGTTTAAAGAGCGGCATCATTCATAGCGGTCTTGACCTGTTGATCGTTTATAGACACTCTTTATAATTTAAGCTCTTGGATGAGTTGTATTTATTCTGAGCATTTTGAAATTTAATTAAAATACCCTTTTATCCGACGTAGAGGAAGCATCTTTCAGAAAGATATAGTTGCTACCTATAGCTATAGATATATTTCTATTTTGAATAGTATGTCAAAGTCCCTTATGATGGAGGTCATATTGCAGCCGGCTCTTCTTGTATTATACAATTATTTGAATTTAGTAAGAACGGCAAATCAGAAGTATGTCGTACAGCGTATTAATGTAATAAAAATATATTTGTGGTTTGTGTCATATCTGGAAGATCAGAAATGCTATAAAATTTTTAACAAAATTAATTCTACCTAAAAAGTTTCCCATACAATCTGATTGAAAATTCTATATATTGAGGGTGTAACTTTTCAATCTACATAATATAATTTGATCACATTTACAATATTTTCCAAATTTACCATTGATTGCAAATGTTTCTTTTAATATATTTATTATTTTCCACTACAGTGACATGGAATCAGCCCAAGGTATACTCTCTGTTATGGGCCAGGCTAGTTTGGAACCTAGTGCAGATACCTACACCACTTTACTGTGCGGCTATGCCAAAAAAGGAGACATCGAAACAATAAACAATCTCTTAGAAGAGTGTGAAGCAAAGGAAATTTATTTGCTTGACAAAGACTACCTAGACGTAGTCTATGCTTTGGCAATTAACGGGCACCCTCAGCATGTCCCGGTAGTCCTGAACAGAGTACGCAAAGCTTTTGGCTATAACCAAGATGCAATTAATGTAATCTATCGCCTGATCAATAACGGTCAAGAGGATGCAGCTCTGCAAGTGCTGAAATCAATGCCTCGGGCCACCAAGTCAGATGGAAACTTGCAACACACCGGCACATTCTTCGTAAGGCAAATGGTGAGAGCTGGAAGGCCACTGGATAAGATTCTGGAAATCTGCAACTTATTTGAGTCTGAAAATCTATATGACCGAGGCTTATCCCTGGCAACAGAAGTCAGTTTGGAAGTGGCAAATGAAAAACTCGCATATCCACTAATGAAAGAGCTTCAGAAAAAAGGGCAGGAAATACGGCAACACTTTTTCTGGCCTTTAATTCTGGCCAAGGCGAACGATCCAAGTGGAGATGGAATTGTCGATGTGTTGATTCAAATGAACAATTTTAATGTGGTGCCGAGTTCAGAAACACTGCGAGAATATGTTATCCCGAACATAAAGGGGAATAGTAGTGAAATAATTGCCAAGCTGAGAGAAGGAAATATTTCGGTTGGATCGTCTGCCTGTAACTTAGTATATTCGCTGCTCCAAAAGAGTGATATCGAAGAGGCCGCGATAATTACGAGCCGTGTTAGTGCTTATTATTTTCCAGAAATGCTCAGGAGGCCTTTGACGAGTGCGTTTTACAAAACACAAGACCTTAAGTCATATGTTACAATTCTACGTTACATATATGAAAATTTAGACCGTCGCGAATCGGTTATGACTGGTGAGAGCGAGGAACAAAAAATTTTGGGCAAAAATGAGATCGTCGGGCAGTTTATTTGGGACTTAAGCTCTAACAGCCGCCAGTTTGTAGAAGTTGCAGAGAGTGTTCTTACAGCACTTGTGGAACAAGGGCTAAGCATTAATACTGAGATTGCTAAAAAACTGCAAGACAAACTAGGCGAGAAGCTAACGCCGGAAATATCAAGTCTGCTTGGAAAACTCGCTTCTGGCGAATTAACGCCTGTACCCGTCGTTAAAAAACCACCCGCCTATACCCCCTCCGACCAAATGAACATACCACAACTCGAACGACTGATTCATAATCTACAAGCTAAAGGACAAGATACTCTTGGATTGAAACGACAGTTGTTGACCTTGTATTGCCGGGCTAAAGAGTTGGCAAAAGTTGAAGATCTGCTGAAGCAGTTGGAGTCAACTGATTATGTCTATACAGCAGGACTGTATGCCCAATTAATTGAACTATATTCATACCATGATCAACTAGAAACTGCTCTTCAGTATTATACTAAGCTTAGAGAACTCGACAGTAACGTTCCTCTGGATGATTTAAAAGTAATCAGAGTTGTGGGACTGTTTATCAAGCAGAATCGCTTCCAAGACGGCATGGAGTTTCTTAACAGCCAGCCTCGCGACCGTAAATTAGAAGAGCAACCTTTTCCTTATACAGCTCAGTGTTGGCGCCTACTAAACTCCTTAGCTGAAGAAGGCCGCGACGAAGAATTGGATATCCTGTTCAGCACACTCGTCAAAAATGAATTCATCGAAGTCAATAACGTAATGCTTGGACCTTTAGTGAAAGTACACTTAGTTAAAGGGGACGTAGATAAAGCCCTAGAAAAATTCGAATGGTGCTGCAACCAATTTCGAGCAACACCGTGGAAAAATGAAATTGCTTGCAAGCTGATTCAGTCGGAAGACGCAGAAAAACTGCAGAAGTTGACCGATTTAAGCACATCGGTTCATGGGGAAATCAACAGCTTGTATGACCTAGTTTTTGCCTTCGTCGAATGTGGTAGAATTAGGCAGGCACGGAAAATTCTTGAAACGCCTGGTTTACAAACGAGGGCACAGCGGATAAACAATGCCTGCCAGCGGTACCAATTGGAGGGGATGGTTAAGCCCTTAGAAGGCTTAAAAGATGCTACTAAAGATCTGAATCATATCGACCGTTCTGACATTTATTACCAACTGCTCCTAAGTTATATTAAACAAGACGACGTCGATAAAGCCTTAGGGCTCTGGACTCAAATGCAAGAAGAAGGTATGGCGCCGACAGACCAGTTCTTGTTCAAATTAGGCACGTTTTTGACCAACAGTGGCATGCAGGTTCCCTTCGTCATGCCGGAACCCCCCAAGATTGATGAGGAAAATGTAAAAATACTAAGGAGGCCGCAGATCGCTAGAACACTGGAGAAGACGGATGCGCAATTGTTTAGGCAAGCTGTTAAATCGGGAAACTTGGATGCTGCAATTGAAATTAGAAAGAAACTGAGGGATCCCCTCTCGGTGAGTGACATGTCCAGCTTCATTGAAACCCTCGTCCAAAGTGATCGCTTGGATGATGCCAAGGCCATGACAATTGAACTCCTTGAAAGACCAGCCAATCCTGTTGGTCGTGTTTTCCGTTATCTACTAAACAAACTTGCAAATGCTGGTGATGTAGAGACGATAAGTTACATCGGTACAAAGATTAATAGCGAAACTAAAAAGGTGCTTTCATTCGATAATAGGATTTGCCATGCATACCTGGTTGCCGGAAAAGCTGAGGAGTATCTTAATGAAATTGAAAGAGAAATTGATAATGCTAAAGATGAAGATGTATTAATTTTAGCAGAAAAATTCCCTAGAGGTGGTGTTTTAGGCATTTTAGAAAAGCAGCCAGAACTTATTGACAAGTGTAAGTAGTTATTATTAATTACTCGTTCTCAAACCTTTGGACGTATTGCGTTACTAATTTTGTTCCATTCTCCATTTAACTATTCCTTCGCGTTTTAGATCTTTTTGCAGTACTTCCCACTATTTCTTTCGTGGTCTTCCTCTCTTTCCCACTCCTTTAAGCTTTTTCCATTTAATTTTTTCCAGTCTCGAGTCTTCCGCTCTTCCCAGGTGTCCTAGCCATTGTAGTCTCTGTTATTGTTGCTTCTTTTTATCTTTCTCACATCTCTCTGATCATTTTTCTAAGCCCTTTTGTGTTTGTTTTCCTCCTAAAATTCTTCTCTGTATTTTTCTTTCCCATGTTTCCATTTTGTGCCCGATCTTTTTATTTAGCACCCACATTTACCATATAATATATTTAAAACTTTGACTTACACGAAATGTCCTTAGCTTTTACCATATTTGTAACGTGCCCGCACGTTTATTACTCCTTTGTTTGTTATAACAAGAGATCAATAAAAAAACCAATTAGGGTAGGCTGTGATATGTGTTATACGTTTGGTAGTACTGAAGTGTATTGTGAGTATATGTCAAATTCGATATTAGTAGGTTAGGTTTTGTTTGTTATTTGACACAGACTAACGTAAAACTTAACCTGCAAATCTCGCATTTGACATAGACTGACAAGACACTTCAGTACTGCCAAACGTATAACACATATCACAGCCTACCCTAATTGGTTTTTTTATTGATCTCTTGTTATTTACCGGCCTTATTAGTTTGTAATCATAAACATAACTTTTCAGATGAAACAATTGCATTTAAATATGCGAAACGAGGAGTGGTGGCCCCCATCAATGTCCTCTGGTCCCATTACTTCGTGGAAGGTAATGAAGAGAGAGCTGCAGAAATATGGAAGCAATACCTGCAAAATACCCCGCGGGTCATGTTCCAAAGAGTTCTGCAGAAAGCTAGGGAAACTTCAAACGAAGATATTGCAAGGAAGTTAATCGAGCATCTCAAAACTAGCACAGTTACCGAAGGCGCTATCGGTAATGCGTATAGTTGCCTTTTAGATATATTAGTGATTAAAGATAAGCCTGAAGAAGCCGTTTCAGCGTTTGAAAATGCCGTAAAGGATGTTAAGTTAGAGTTTGTTAACAGGACAGCTTTAGTTAGGGTTAAGGCAATGCATGAAAAATTAGGAAAACCTTTCGATCATATAATTCCAGCTAAAAGTATTCAGTCTAATGTAAGTAGCTCCGATGATGAAGGTCGTACACAAAGAAGTAGGCAGTTACGTTGATGTATGAAGCTCGAATGTTAATGTGTAATTATTATTGTTTTATAAATTAATTCATAGTATTGTGATTTGTTTTTAATTAATAAATTTATGCAGTACTGTTTGCATGTTATTATCAAAATCCTTATTATTACTATTAGTGCAGGCTCCAATGGGATATTCGTTTGCAAAATTGCGGACCGCAAAGTGTTTTCTGATTTATGTACCTGAGACCCTCGGCTGAATAAAAGGCCATGTTGCCGCGCCCGCGCACAGTCCTTTGTCATTCCGTCCCCCTGCCCCTTTACGTCTGCTCTAGTCTCGCTACGACCGCTTGCGACGTTGGCAGTTCGCCAAATCCACGCCAGTCGCGGACAAACATCGTCAAATAATTGTTGTTTTCGATTGTTTACCTTTGTTAAAACATTTGTTTCCGTATTAAGTTAGTTTTGTTTTGTGAAAAAAATGTCACTAGAAGTCGTGAACTTAAAAAGAAAAAGACCCAGTGAACTTGTGTGGTTTGCGATTCGTCAGAACAATTAGTGAATGATCCAAAACCCGAGTCGTTTCTCACTGTAAGACGTGCAGGAAGAAGACGTTTACATCTAGCCGCCACGACAAAAAAAGAACACAGAATCCTGCTGCCGATGCTTGAGCAGCGCAAAACAATCGAAGGAGTGTTTTTCCCCTCCCATGGAGTAGAGAGCCTGGGTGCCAATAAGAACGCAGTAGCCATCTTCTGTAAATAACTCTTTATCACCACTGCTGCAAAAGAGCTACAACCGCTCCTAGTAGAACCGAAGTGCGTAACCTGTACGCATGACATCCCTAATTAGACTCGCTGTTAGAAGATCCGGCATGCGTATTAGCGTATAACCAGCAGGCCTGCAGTACTACCATGCAACTGAGGTTGCAGCCCCATCTGGGAAAGCAAACACCGCCCTCATTATTATTCATGTATTTATTGAAATACAATTCATATTAAGTTATTAATGTAAATATTTAAACAGATATTTGTTTATGATATTTTCCTGAGTTATTACTTATATTCTCAATTTGAGCCAAAAGTAATTCTCCGACTAGAGCTACCCGAGGTATAGATTTTGGAATATACCCCCAGGAATAATTTCCTTTGAAAAATTGACAGATGAATTGAAAGATTAATTTTCAACCTGTTCCTTTGAACTATCTTATTTGGCAAAAAGAATTTCTGAGCTCACCGAGTTGGAAGATGCAGTCGTGGAAAACTGAGCTGTTAAAGCCCTGTTAATTGAAAAGTATGGTGAAAAGGTATTGTTTTCACATCCTGTTGACAGGTCAAAATCGTCAATGGTATTCTTGTCAAATATCCCCTTGACTGAAGTGGTAGAACGTGTCCGTCAATTGGATACCGATAAAATCAAAATGTGCGCAGAACAACTAAAGGATGAGGCAATGGCTGCTGAACTTTTACCGGACGAATATTTATGTGTCGAGACTCTATTAGAAAACGCAATTAATAAAACTGAATTGCCTCCAACATGGGCTACTGTTATGAAAAAATTACTCAGTGCGAAGAACCAAAAATTAGGAGGGCAAAGGCAATATTTTGTGACATTGTATACTGTATCACTGAAAAGAAGACACCTAAACACGTAGCACTAGCCGAATCTGTCCATTACCTTACCAGATCATGTCATGTACTTGCAGCAACACTGAACTGTATATCTTTGTGTAAACAATGATTGCAAAAACTTGTAACAAAATTAAACTGTTTCTTGCATATTAGAGGATATTTTTTGTAATTTTGGTAATTTTTGAATCAAAATAAAAGTTTTATGTAGCTGTACTGACTTGTATTTTATTTATGACCCATATATCCACCCACAAGTACTCATTTTTTGATTAAAACCAATAATATTTTCTAATATTAATAGCGCACGAGGGGCGAGGGGGACCACAATACTGGTTGGCAACATCTGCCAATTCGAAGTCTGGGATCACTACAATACATATCAAAAGTCAGAATGCGGTCCGCAATTTTTGCATACACAACTCCACTGAGAGTCCGGTCCATATGTATCCATCCAAAGATGAGCCCTGCGTCATCGTTACACGAAGTTAGAACAGAAATCGTCTTCTCTATGCGTCACTTTCGTTATTTACGAGTGCGACAAGGATAGCATTATATTAACATGTCTCTGGGTGTTTGGAAATGGATGTGACTAGCGTGGTATGTGTCTGTAAAATACAGTGGTGTCAACCGTAATTATAAATACCTGGATCAAATGAAGATATTATCAGTAAACAGTAAAAATAACTGCATATATTAGCAAAACTATTTGGAAAAAATTGGTTGCTATTAATACGGAAATTATACATAAATTAGGTAAATTTTCAGGATTATTTATAATCTTTCACAAATTTTTGTAATTAAAAGCGAAATTATAGGCAACATTGAATGTGCCCGTAAACATGTGATGAACATCTGATCTGTCCTTCACATTTTTTGGGGTTATTTGCCATCAAAATGCTTTTTGACAGTTTTGTAGCAGTTAACTAATAATAAGCAGCAGTTCTTTCCACGGTTAAGAAAAAGTGTATTTTTATGCATTAATATGTCAAGCAAAACAAAACATTGCGCACAGTTTCGGCAATTGTTGCTGAGAAGGAAAAAACGGTGGTCATTTACTTCCTTTATCTTGTGTGCAGGAGGTATGACAAGTTAATTTATTATTTTGTACATTTGTTTGTCTATTGTAGCTGAGACTTTAGGAATTAGTATGTCTACTGTTAAAAGGGTGAAAACTCGTAGAAGTAACCAACTAGTTTTATCCAGTCCTGGTACCTACAAAGTGATCCCGCAAGAAATCAAAAACTGCAGACCTACCAGATTCTTCTAAACTGGTCATCGGAGAAAATATATATTGCTATGGTTTTAAGCCCTATAGATCAACTCTGTTAGCATTGCCAAATTAATGGACATTTCATGAAAGCTCAGAATGAAATATCTTATATAACTGCAAAGCTAAAATTTGAATTTGCCAGAATGAATACAGTTGTAATGAGATGCCAGTAATTGCAGAATAATTAATTAATGAACGCAGTAAGCAAAGCTCATTCGCACAGGGATCCAAATTGGATGTAAGTTCAGTTAGTTAATTAGGTTTGTGCTAGATGTAAAGGCCAAGCCGAATGAAATTTAATAATGACGAGATGGATTGCAAAACGCAAGGGAATGAAGCGTAGAAATCAGGCATATTTTAATAGTGAAATCCAGTCAGGGTTTTATAAGAAAGGTAATTGGAGGATGGATAAGCAAAAGAACATGCAACGGGCAGATAAGAAGGAAGGCATTAAAGCGTTTGAAAGAAACCGTAAGAATCAAAAGGCAAGGATTATAGGATTTGCAGAAAAGAAAACACATATAAATTTAAAATTATGAACGAAAAGGAAACAGTGAATTTCAAATGGAAGAAAATGCAGGAAATGCGCGAATTAAATACTTTGATCAATGCAGTGACATGTGAATTTTTAAAACGCTAATTAAAAAGACGTGCAGTGAAAAATAGACACGCTAAATTAATATAAATGTAAATAATTATTTTAGATATAGTATTAGTGTACAAAATCATAGTTTTAAGTAGAATTATTGTTAAAAGTTAATGTTTTGAACCATGTTAATATCCGCAATTTATTTGAAAGTAACTAGCTTTTGTTTATAACAAATTAATGGAGGTTGAAAAATGAATAAATTATTGTAATGACAGCCAGTTTTTCTGTCTCCAAATAAATTGAGTTTTAAGATAGAAGCCATTTGAATTTATTAAAATAAAGTACACCATTGTGTAGATAAATTACCAGGTTATAAGTGGAAGGGTGGGTTTTAATTTCCATCACATAAAAATAATTCTCATTGTTGCGGTCTCCGAGAGCTTCGACATACTCATTCCAGCCTCCGATTTTGATCTGCAGCCAAGAAAGGGGTTCCAGAGCCAGGGGTTTCAACTGCTGCACGTCCCTCCAGCGAATAGGAGTCCGGCACGTCAATCCCAGCACCCCCAGGAGAAGATCCGGCTACTTGACATCACCTGAGGAGGTTGCTGTTGACTGCAGAAATCGCAGGTTAGTTTTTACACGGAAATATTGGCGCTAGGAGCCTGACACTTACCATAAAGCAAGAGTAGGACCTGAGGAAGCCGATTCCAGGCATATTGAACATTTATTAACAGCCAGAAATCCGGAAATTGCAATAATCAAAGTTGAGGTTGCTTTTTCAAAACCGACGCTATAAAAACAATTGAAATAGCGTACCTGCACGCTATGAAACGGAAGACAAATTAATGCCGGGAAAACAGTCAAATTGAAACAATTACCTATAACACGATCGGTTTCACAATATTTATCATTCAATTAAACGCAATTTTGTAAAAGGCATCCATCTCGGTTAACACTTGAGCTAATTTCAGAGTTTTCGATTATGCTTTGAGCTAATAGCAGAGGACAGATCCGTACTTAACGAATTTCAATAAATAATGCATTCAGGGTGGACCTAACCGAGTGAGAGTCTTGCTTTACCGAAATTTGAGCTAGCATTTTTACTTAATTAGTTGCAGATAAATAAGATATAAAGGGCATACAACTATATATTTTAGCTATCAATTTATAAGTAGCTTTTAATCAACCTGAGATTTGATAACACGACTATACAAAAATATTTTTTCTTATTAAATTATAATTACAAACATAAACACTAAATTAAAGGGACCTTCCATCTCAATATGTATAAGATGCATAGAGAAGGTAGGTATGGCATATGACAATTTGGTTTTATAAACTCTTTTTTTCTACTCCTATACTTTAATTGATTTATTATATATTTCCTACCTGATATCCATTAAGATTCAAATTTTTATTAAGATACAAGTTTATAACCAATATTCGGATAATAGCAAAGAATGCCATGACCATCTGACAGATCTAAAATTTATCAATTCTAACAATTGATAAGTCACTGTTTACCTAGTAAATTCCTAAAATTTGTGATTGTTGCAAATAAAATCGGTAAAAATGAGTGACAGTGAGAGTGAAATTGAGAATTTAACCCCACCAGAAATTGTGGAACAGGCCACAAATGACGCAAACAATTTATTACCCGTAAAATCGGCAAAGGCATACGAAAAAATATATTCTCAGTTTATGGATTGGAGGGACAAAAATAAGGTTAGCAGCTTTTCAGAAAACGTCTTAATTGTTTATTTTGATGAGTTATCAAAAAAGAAAAAATCCACAAGTTTATGGACATATTATTCAATTTTGAAATCTACATTATCTATTAAACAAAAAGTGGACATAACCAAATATCCCAAATTGCACGCCTTATTGAAAAGAAAATCTGAAGGCTATAAACCAAAAAAATCAAAAACGTTTGACAAAGCAATTTATTGAAGAAGCCCCAGATGTTAAATATTTATTGTCCAAGCTAAGTAAATCTTAGTTTGCAATCAAATGTACATGAAAAACTGTTTTTTTTTCATAGGTGGCATGTATCTTTGGTATTATGGGAGCTTGTAGAAGGAATGAGCTACACAAATTGGAATTTAGAGATGTAAATGATTATACATCAACCCTTTTAATCACAATTAAAGATACAAAAACTAAAACAACACGAAAATTCACAGTAACGGGAAAGTATTATGAAATATGCAAGAAGTACATGAATCTTCGTCCAAACAATTGTACAACCCCATCTTTTTTTATCAATTACGTAAACGGAAAATGCACAGTACAAAACGTACTAGTAAACAAATTTGGAACATGGGAAAAGAAATTGCCATTTACTTAGATCTTCCAGATCCCAATTTATATACCGGACACTGCTTTCGCCGCAGTTCTGCCACAATATTGGTTGATGCTGGTGGTGACGTCACGTCACTAAAACGTCACGGAGAATGGACATCCACAACAGTGGCCGAAAACTACATTGACGAATCAATTCAAAATAAAGTCAGCGTAGCCAATCAAATTATGAATTCAATTGAATATAACCAAACCAACAATTCAATAAACATTACTACTTCATCAACATCAACAATGGCATCCACCAATATTGTCAACCAATATTGTCACAAAACTACCAGAAGCGCCGCAGTTGCATTTTAATAACTGTAAATCAAAAATAATTCTAAAATTTCCTTTTTTTTTGTTAAACTCTGATTTTGTGACATTTTTGTGTTTTGTTTATAATAAAAGTTTTTCCATAATATTTCCTTTGTTACAACTCATAATTTCATTATAATTTAAAAAATTGTTGGAAATAAAGTGCTTATTTTTCACTATTACGACTAGTCGTAGAAAAAAAAGTGTATGCAACTCTCATTTAATGGCATCATTAAATGCTCGTTGCATAATATACTATTATATTTATTTCAGAAAGAAAAACGTATTACTCTAAATTATTTAAATTATGAGCTTCAGGAGCAGCATATAATATAGGCAGAAGCCATTTAAACATTGTTCTACGTGATGTTGGATTTAAATTTCTCAAAGATGAGCACTTTCAGCGCACCACTGCAACCAACAGCCAAACAACCTGACCACCTACGCTGCACACCAACATCTAAGAATGTCTACAAACAAACTCAGTGTCTGACAAACTAAAAAGGAAATTAATCAGTTAAAACTTCGAACAACAGCTGGACCAGATAGCATACCATCTGAGCTATCAGTTTCTACCCTTCTAGCCAAGGGCGTCGCCAGGATTCCAGTTAGAGGGGGGCATAAATTTAATTACACAATCAACTATTATTATTATTATAGTTTTTTTAATTTTTTACAAATTACAAAAATTATAAGTTGAAATATCATCAGTTCCCGTAAATCTGCTGCAGATCGAAGCTTCTTTTTTTTGAAATCTAGAATGTGAATTGCAATAATGATTATAAATCAACTGCCTTTTGCTCTTTATAAATGTTTAGGGGTGGGCAACTGCCCACCCCGGCCCCTCCCTGGCTACGCCCATGCTTCTAGCACAGCACATTTAGTGCACCCACTTAAACAGACTATTTCGAACACCAGAAGAATACCTACAGATTAGAAGGACGGTCTCATTATCACAAAGATCGCTCTTCGTAACCATCGAACCCACCCTTCGCAATGAGCAAGCAGATTTCAGCCCCCATAGCTTAGTATGGTTATATCAATACATTTTAATAGCTCATCAAATACTTCCTTTTCTGTTGGGTTCAATCCCTGCACGTTCCAGTAACAAATACCTACTCATGCACTGTTTTCGCAGCTTTCATCTATTCCTGTTACGACGTATTATTAATGTTTCTAATTATGTGCTTGATAATATTTAAGTTGATTTAGATTCTAAATGGATGGTGTTATTTTCGTGTAAAAACTAAACTTTATTAGTTAATTATAATAAAATAAAATTGAATAAATATTATTGAAAAATATGTTTTGCTTGATTTCAGTTAATAGTATATTATATCATTATACCATTTAATCCCGCGAGTGGAGTTTGTTGCCTCGAGGGTGAAGCCCGAGGGCAACAACCACTCAAGGGATTTAGGCACTTTAGTCCCGAGGTATATACGCTATTTTTTGCACTTTTGGGAACATTATCATCAAATAATTCCAAAATTTGGAATCTGTCAATTTGGAAGCTGACAATTACAATTTATTAAAAACTGAATTGCAGCAGGTCCTGGATAGCCTGAATCAGTTGGCAGTACTGAAGTGTATTGTCAGTATATGTCAAATTCGAGATTTGCAGGTTAAGTTTTGCATCAATGTGTGTCAAATGACAAACAAAACCTAACCTACTAACCTCGTGTGTACATAAATTTACCATAGTTACGGTATCATTTTTACTATAGCCCCTCTATTACAAATAGTAGCGACATCATGGGGCAAACCTGATGCAAACATGAAAATACAAAAAGTTACTAAACGGTAAATTTCAGTGTAAACAGTGAAAAAATAACAGATCTGAATACCTGAAATCCTTTTCTGCCACTATTTTTACACTTATCGACACAACACCCTAGCATTTCCACGTCCTCGACTTCAAATTAGCCCCCGAAGAGAAAAATGAATAAAAACACGACAACTGTCAATGTCACATTTTAATTTAATTATGAAACTTCCTAGGCGATTTTTAAATATGCTAGGGACTTAAGGGATACCAACGTGATTTTGCCCCAGCGGCAACATCAATCGTTGTCGCCACTATATGTAAATATAGGGGCTATAATTTTTACTTTAGTCCCTAGGGATTAAATGGGCTACTTTAGTCCCTGTTTGCGGGGACTAAAGTATCAACTTTAGTCCCGCAAGTGCAAAAAATCTAAAAGAAAGCTAGAATCATATACCTAACCTCAGAAAATCATCTTGTATGCCGGCTCTGTAAAAGTCAGTTAATTGTCAAACTATGAATGCTGATTTGACTAGACATTTTATAATCTTATACCACACAAACAGCATTTATGACCAGGGCTCTTCTTTCGTCGGATGCATAGTCTTTGAGGTATTAAAACAACTTTGAATTCTTATAAGAGGTTGGAAGGCTACTAGATTTTTACAAATAACCAAATATTATTCAACACATAAAATTTTCACAAGCCTGCTCAATCAAAAGCTCAAAAAGTTTGTTTGTTTGTTTGTTAATGGATAAGGTCTAGGCATGCAGAATACCAGGTACCTTAGACACCGACTGCTTTGGTCATATGGTCAAAGTCCTACTTAGAATTTTGCCGAGACTAAGGAGTTCCAACCCTAGCAAGGGATCTTTTACATACTACACATCGTAGTAACATGGGTCCCACGGCTTTACATCACATCCGAATGATGGCATTCTGTAGAAGCTTTCATCTGCATTTTTTAATTTTTAAAAACCTCACCGGGACCGGGACCGGGAATCGAACTCGCGACCCTTAGATCAGTAGTCAGAATGCTTACCACTGAGCTACCGACCCCGGCTCAAAATGTATGTAGAGGTTTCCGACCAAACAGGTCCACGTTGGACAACATCCAAGCAGCTAGACAGACCTTTGAATTGAAAAATGCACGAAATATAATATACCAATACATAATCTATTTATTGACTTGAGCCAAGCGTTCGACTCCATAAACAGGGAAAAACCGGCAGCTCACCTGTCAGCTCTTGGCATACCTCGTAAACTGATCTCCCTTGTTAACATGACTCTAAAACACTCGAAGGCTATGGTCGAAGTACAAGGAGAAACAACGAAACTCTTCAATATCAATAAAGGGGTGAGACAAGGGGATGCTCTATCCACAACTCTCTTTAATTTAACCCTAGAAGCAGTGCTAAGAGAATTAGACTCTAACTCGTGTCTGAACATAAAGACGACGCAGATCAGTGCATATGCAGACGACCTTATGATAACCTCCAGAAGAATGGAAGTGCTCGGTGACAAACTACAAATCCTCCCAAGATGAATGCACCACAATAAACACAGAAAAAACAAAGTATATGAAATGCGCCAAAAGTAAAAACATCAATGAGCAAGATACAATAGGAAACGTACGAGAAAGTTCAAAGTTTTAAATACCTAGGCTCCCAGCTGAACAACTCCAATAAGACCAACAACGAAATTCAAGCTCGAATCCAAGCAGGCTGCAGAAGTCTGTTTGCAAATTAAAAACTCCTAACATTAAACGCGTTAAAAAGAAGTGCTAAAATGTTAGTGTACCGCACAATAATTAGACCTGTAGTTACATACACGGCGGAAACTTGGTGCCTAACACAGAAAGACGTAAACAACCTGTGGGTATTTGAACGTAAAGTGCTCAGAATAATATTCAGTCCGATACGTTGCGATGAAGGGTGGAGGCCTCGAATGAACTTTGAACTAGAGCGACTAATAAATGGGAAAGACATCGTCAGATTTATCACAGCCCAACGTATCAGCTGGCTAGGCCACATATAGTGGATGACCAATAATAGACACACCAAGATCCTGATGGAATGGAAACCAGCAACCAAGAGGTACAGGAAGATGCCCAAGAGATGGATGGAAGATGTCCAGCAGAACCTGCAAATGCTAGGAATCCAAAACTGGCCGGCCGCCTGAGAATCGAGCATATGCTCGCTGGGCCATCCACTCACCACATTATTCAACACAAGAAATTAACAGAAAGGAAACGTCATTACAAATATACAAGATTACATAATGTTCCAACAGTGGCAGATAGAGTAAAAAACTTGTAACCGGTTCCATGAACAGGAAAAGAAACTTAAGGCTCGATGCACACTATCGGGCTGCTCTCTGTTCGATCACAATCCACTCTCGCTCCGCTCAAATATTTATACATTGTTAGCAATGGGTACAACCTGAGCTTCAGCGTTACCTATAGTGTGAATGTGCCCATTACTAACAATGTATAAATATTTGAGCAGGGCTAGAATGGTTTGTGATCAAACCGAGAGCAGCCCGATAGTGTGGATCGAGCCTAAACCGTTATTAGTAAAATATAAGCCGATAAGTGACCGGCTATGCTACTTGAAGCATATTAAACACGCATGCCCCCACTGAGGATTCAGAAGAAGAGGAAAAGAATGAGTTTTAGGAACTACTAGAAAATAAATTTGAAAAAATACCAAAGCATGATATAAACCTTGTGATAGAGGACTTTAATGCTGAAATAGGTAGGGAGGAGTACAGGCCAACGATTGTTAGAAATAGCAAGCATGTAGAAAGCAATGATAATGGTGTGAGAATAATAGATTTTCCAATAGGGAAAACATGCAGACAAAATTACCTACTTTGAGCTGAAAGAAATTTACACAGAAACATGGGAACAAAAAACCAAATCGATGACATGCTAGTAGAAGCAAAACACCAACATGATAACGAGTGTAAGAAATAGAAGAGGAGCAGACTGCGATTCTGACTACTACATGGTACTAGCAAAGAATGCCAAAAGTTAGCAAGAAATGAAAGCAAAAAACCTAAAAATGAAGAAGTAAGGAAAACATGCGAGAGATGGAGGAGGAAGAAAGCAAAGAAGACAACTACCAGAGGAAGAGATGAATGATCCCAAGCTATAATCCACCCAGTATACAACTTAATCCCCAGCCAATCCTTTTTCTTATAGATATTGTTTTGGAATATGATTGCATTCTACCCAAATGGGTTCCCCGTCACACACTGTGGGAACCGCTGGTATAAAGTATTGATAGACAGCCCAGTTATTTGGTGCGAAAAAAGGTCTGCATTATTTTTTTGTGTAGTATGTAATAAATAGTTTTGTTGCACGAGCACCGCAGAACTTCAAATAAGCACAAGCTTACCTACAAAAGAAGAATTAATACTGGTCTTACAGTAGATGACGAATGGTACAGCAGCCGGCAATGACATGATATCTGCTGACATGTTAAAGATCCGTATCGAAACTACGACAACTACTCGACTTCAGAGTGATCTCCAAAATGATGAATAGTCAATAGTCTGTATGATAGCTGGAGTTAAAACTCGCTGCAAACAAATAGTAGTAGGAAAACTAATATAACCTCGAATAAAAGTAACAGGATTTAATTTAGCTACAAAACATAGATCTTTTCAACAATCCTTAAAAACTAATAATAAAAGATAATAAAAATAAATAATAATAACAATAAATAACACAACACTACACGCACTGCCACTGGTGACACAAGTCTGGTCATTGTCGAGCGTCTCCTATTTCAGAGATGAAAGCTGGAAAAGAGATAAAAAAAGACAAGCGTATGCGTATGCATGAAAAAGTAAAAAAAATTATGTTGGCGGCACTGTAAATCTACAAAATATAAAAACTTAACAATAATTTTAAAAATCTGATGGCTTTCTAGTTTTTGAAATTATTTTTATATCTGAAGAAATAACAAATACATAAAATACAATAAAAAACATTACAGCCAACTAAACAAATAAATGGTAAAATAATACAATATAGATTATTCTAACAGATTGCAAACTAAATTGTCTTCAACACAACCATCTTCTTGTTCAGATGATAGACTAGAACCTGATTCACCGCTGTCGTCTACTGTAATAGTTATTTCTTCTGTCATGCATAATGTATTCCCACTCCTTTCTGTCGATGCTGCACATACATTCTTCCATTCTTGCACACTCACATTTCTGAATTTATTCTCTGCTCAAATTGTGACGTCGTCTAATTTGAATGTTGTGGTATTTACAGCCACATAGTTCTTTATTGACACCCATATTTTCCCAATCGGGTTTAGTTCTGGATGGTAAAGGGATAATCGTAGGACTACATATGACCATGTTCGGCTACTAATTTCTCAATCATATCACTTTTATGTGTAGGTTTATGTAATTTTCTTTTACCATATAATTGTTTTTGTTTCATTCAACTTAATAAATGTTTCTTACTACTAACCATCTTTGCATTTCTGCTTTTTCCAAACAAATGTTGGATTCAGCTCAGTACAGAAATTGTGATACGATGCATTATTGATGACCAAAACGGATCTTTTTAGATTCGGCAATAATTTTTCTTTCAGCCACTTGACATAATTTTGATGGGTCATTTCATCGTGGTAATCGCCTTTCTCCTAAGTCCTGAGTTAAACATCAATAAACCCTTTTTAGCTTTGACATGAAGAATAATCGATCGTTGCCCTTTACCGACAGGGGACTTTAAACAGCTTATGGTGCCATCATCCCAACATTTAGAACAGTATGGGAGCTATGCAAGTACGTTTCATCAGTGTACACAATATTTCGGCATTCGGTTTTATATTTACTTAATTTTGTTAAAAATTCAACACGTTTTGCTCGAATTTCTCTCTTCTCTATGAGAACTTGCCTATTGTCGTGACATTTTATCTATTGAAAACCCATTCTATGTACTAATCGCCTAAAGGAATGTAACTTGTCAGTGAAATTAACACCCCCCTTCTTCATTTTGTACGGCTTCGAACACAGCTTTCACTGTAGGTCTCTTTTTATGGATTTGCGCAAAGTTATAGACAACGCTTCCGATTACTTCTTCTTCATATAGATCGACAGATAACCTGGGGCTAGGTTTAGTAATTGGTTTTCTTGGAGTAGTAAATTTTCTTCTACCACTTGGTTCGGCTTCTTTAACAATTCCCTTAACTGTATTTAGGCCAATACTGGCTGCTTTAGCCACTCATTCTTGCAAATGACTGAAAGAAATTGCAGGAGTCCTACTTGATTCTTTCTTCATACATTTCTAGTCGCTATTATTTCACGTCCTTGATTACAAAAGTGTCTTAGGGTTACCCATAATGCAGACAGCTCTATAAATAATTAAAATTTCTTTACACGTCAATATTTTATACTTAATGTAACTGTGTAAACAGCAATCGAAAAGCACAAATTAGTCCTTGAAAATGATTTGATATTTAAACTGCAGGCCGGAACTTCAAAGAACTGTTTTTAGAATGTAGTATCGCATCAGGAAACATGTTTTGGTTTCGACGCCGCAGCGAATAATGAGATTTACATAAAGCCAGGCCACAGGCCTAAATATTTTCAATTACAAGTGCACAAATGTCTAGCTTGCTTTTTAAGTTGGTCGAAATTTATATTTGCAATATAACCTCAAAAAATTATTTAATGACACTTGACATTTTGAATTAGTTCTAACTCATATATTTAAGCTGCGTTTGGAAAGGTACCTCTGACAGCTCTGTTTCCTCGAAATCATTCGCATCGGCGCGAGTGGAAGTGAGATGAATGAACGATTTCGAGGAAACATAGCTATCAGAGGTACCTTTCCGAACGCAGTATTTATCTAACTATAACAACCACCATCTCTGATCCTTAATAGTACTAATAATCTAGCAAGCTTTGTAATATGTCATTTGGGTTGCCTGCTTCACTCTATTTGTTCGGTGCGCCAAGTATAATCAACACAACAACGCTTCTTCTAAATTTAAAATTTTCGAACAAATAACACCTGCTTTCAACCGAAGATAAATAAAACAATGAAGAACTATAGATACTTCTATCTTGATATCGTCTCAGTATATAGGATTTTATAATTTCAGTCAAATTTCCATTCGGCAAACTTTCCCTTCGGTCAACTTTCCGTCGGTAAAGTGTTTTCGGTAAACTTTCCTAGATCCCCATGTTTCCATGTAAATTTCGTTCAGCTCGAAGTAGGTAACTTTTATCTGCATGTTCTTCTCTGTTGCAAAATCTATTATTTTCATACCAAGCACATTTTCAAAAACTGTTGAACCATTTTTAATAGGAGCTGCTGCATATCGATTTTAGAAGCCCATTTTTGCAATGTCCAAATACCTGTACAAACAATACTTAATTAATATTAGAATTGAATGGCAACCTGGTAAAGGATAATTTAACATGTCTCTCAGGTAACTTCTTTTGATCAAATATCGTAAAGGCCTGAGTTATATTCCATGGTGTCTGTTTAATTTATTTTATCTACTTTGCGTTCGTACTGAGGCTATTACGATACGCAAACGCGTATCGTAATAGACACAAAGCGATGCTATAATAAAAGTACTAAACATTTTCATTTTTTTTGCTTAAAAAAGTGGCAAAGTAGATAAAATACTGTATGATAGCTCGTTTATAAGGCATTTTGTAGCACTTACTCCTTTAGGGCACTCCTCGCTTCGCTTGTCGTACCCTAAATCCGTGCGTGCTACAAAATGCTTCTTATAAAACTCGTATCATAATATACTATTTTGGCACCTTTCAGTCTCAGAATTTGTGAACATTTTTGATAAGGTATGAGAACATTTGTAACCAGTTTTTGATTTTTGTCTATTAGCGATTTTTAACCGGCTAATAGTCTTTGTCATCTTTCGTGAAATTGCTATTCATTTCCACAGTCTTTTCTTGATCAGGAAGAGAAACTGGATTAGTCACTACTTTTAGCATTTTTACCTTTCGGTATATAATTTAATAATTCTGCCTGAAGGTTCCTTTCAACATCTTCCTTCTGGAAGTATAACGAATATATACGCCAAGTTTTTTGAGTTGAATGGACTGTCACGACTACAAAACTCAATCCAGTTTTGGCGAATGTTTTCATGTCGAGGGAATAAATGAAAACTTATTTCACTGTTACCATGATGATAAGTATTTTTATAATCGGCCACCACACAAGTTAAAGGCATTTCTGACATTGACAGCTCTATTTTTTAAATTTGATGCGCAACATATGACGTCATGGGTAAATTATTTAAATGCAAACACTTGGTTTTACCAACCTTGCTCATACGTAGTTTTGTGTTTTGTTTTCGGAAAACACTACTAAGTTTTATAAAGATAGATGTTAAATTCAAAATATATTTGGGGTCTACCAGAATTTATTTACACCCGGTAAATTCCTGATTTTTGTACGAGCTTACGTAGAACCTAATTACAGTATTTCTCAAACGTCATAGCCGAAACTGAAAAATATAGACATGTACAACGAAACAACTGTAATATTTTATTAAAAGTAATATTGTAGAAAGTTAATAAATTCTGATACAACGACTGTAATTACTCAAAATTACCCAACAATACAATTTGATATTTTCATAATTTTTACAATATCTACAGAGTGAAACTGGATTATCTATGGGTATTGTACATTTGCATAATATAAGTTGATTAAGCTAAAAAGACTACGAAAAATATAAAGAAGAATATAAGGACTCCAAAGATTTTTATCATTAACCATCGATTTGATGTTACAGACTGAAAGTATTTTAAAATTTGAGCATGAGCTGCTTCAATATTCATTTCGGCATCCTGGACGTTAGTATCAATTCGCTCAACCATTTCCTCCTGTTCCTTTACCATATGCGCGAGCTGCTGGAAAATACCGCCCAATTCTACAATAGTAGATTCGATGTTCTGCATAGTTTCCGCTCGATCCCTCAGATAATTATCTGTCTCGTCATATAAAAGCATGGTTTGCATTTGATTTCTTTGCGGAATCAAAGCGGAGCTTTCTAAATTTATGCTAACCTGATCTTGCTCCTGCAGCAGTACACTACCTACAAGAAAGAAAATAAAAATACCGGATTTTAAAAACACAGCCCATACGAACCTTGATGGTAGCCCGACACTGCAGAAGGAGGCAGGCTCGTATTAACAGTGCCCTGAGAAAACTGTTCCCTTCTATTTTTCTGGTGTTTTAGATTTTCAGTTCGCACTTCAAGAACCTGCTTGAAGTCGGTAGACATTGAGGCAAGTTTTGACTGCAACGCCAGGACAATACTACAGGAATGTGACTGGAGATGCTTGCCGCTCTGTTTTTGTTTTTTTGATACAGTTTGCAGTTGGGCTATTTGCTGATTTAAACTACTAAGATCACCTTTTATTATGTAGGTCAGTTCTTGTATTTCTGCAGATCGATCGTCAAATAATGATTTTCGCTTTGCCACTGAAAACAGTTTTTATCAACACTGATAGCACATACTTGCATCGATATGTTCTATAATTTTTACGCATAATACGCATAGCAAGGATATTTTTATTAAGCTACTTTCTAATTACAGCTAGGTTGAATTTACAGTACGTTGTTAGCTTTAAGGCTTTTTCTGTTTACTCTTGGAAGTGGGCTAACTCATAACTGAAATTAAGCAAGCAGGAAATATAATTATTATGCATTCACTATATGAAATCTACTATGAAACGCTATTGCAATCAAGTTTGTAATAAGGTACAGTAGTCGAAACTTATCGGCACACCTACACACTATAATGCTTCATTCTTGAAACATAGCTAATATAAATATTAATCTCTTACATATACATATATGTAGTGTGTCCCCGTATTGTGTTTAGGAGAGGAAAAATTGTTTTATGAACAATAATATTTAATGTACCTACAGGGGACAATGCCAAATAAAAAAGTATTTTAGAATTGTGAGTTGTAGCCAAATTGAGCACTTACCAAATGCCTACAAAAATTTCATAAAATGAATTTTAAAAATGTACCAAAGTAGAAAACATATGAAAGAAATATTTTTTGTTACAAAATTACATCGTTACGTCTGAAATAAATTTAAGTTAAAATGTTTACTTGAATTTACTAACTACAACATTCACACATCCGGTAATTATCATCTCGTAATATTATGTGAAAGAAATTAAAACAAACCAATGGAGCTCTTCCAAGGAAGAATAATAATATGCAACATTTTTTTTAAATTGACAAAACAATGTAATGTTCAATATTTTAATGAAATTTTGTATTTGCAGTTCTGTTTTGGTTACAAAAAATAAGGGCAGTTTAGTTTTGAATGTATTTTAAGTTTTTTAATCCTTTGAACGCCATCAAATTTTGCTTTTTATACGGCGAATCTTATCTTTTCAATAAGTACAATAAAAAACTTATTTTTCTAACAATTTTTCCTCCACCGACACTGTATAATACAGGGAGTTTATTATAACGAGCAATATGTGTAAATGCGTTTATTTTAAAACGCAATATGGAAACATTACTGAGTATGTAAAAACATAATATATTGTTTGGGGGAGGAATTCTGTTGATCAAATAGTATAAAGATTTCAGTTTACAGCAAGTATGTGGGTTATTACATGCCCTTTTTCAATAAAATTACGGTTCATATATTGCATTTTAAAATAAACGCACTTACACATGGCGTGGCGTACCCTTAGAAACCAATAGTAACAATCAGGTCCTTATGGAAACGGGAATGCCACATTGCGTGTTATAATAAATTCACTGTATAATATATTGGTCAGCAAGTGCTTTGATACAATACTTACATAATGTTAACTTTTCCAACTTAGCATACGTGCTGGCAATATTTTTTCCTACATTTCTAGCAATGAGCATAAATTCTGAATGGCCCTGTATGGCCTTTGCTCTCCGAGGGTCGCCAGCAGCGACTGCCCTGGCAATGTTCCTGCCCTGAAGGGATCGTATCGTGGTGGCAAATTCATTGGTTCTGTCCCGGGAAGTCATGGTGGGTTCTGGTTCAATGTACGTGTCAATATAATCGTCTTCTTCTAAATAGTGGTTCTGTGCGACATTATTTGGAAAAGCACTATCCTGCTGCACCCTCTCTGGCGGGGCCCAGGAGTTCTGGTCCCCAATCACAATAAACGGCTCGGTTTCTGAGCCCGTGCGGCGCCTTCTAGCTGGCATTGCATTCTCATTCAATGAAGTACTGACTAAGGCTTATTTAGTAAGTTAAATATGTTGCAAAACTTTCAGGAACACATTAGTAGAACAATGGCACTTTCGAATTCCTACAGTATTTATCAGTTCGAAGCACTACACTTTGTACAACTAGCAAATCAGGCTTATACAATTACTGTTTCAGTTTTGTTAAGTCGCTAGGTACAAATTTCAGTATGATACACGTATGCTTATCAGTTAATTCACAGCTGTCATTCAAAAGTCACTGCTGGCAGGATGGCCAAAACTAGAGATATTTCAGCAAATTTTTTTTTATTTTCATGAAGTTTATATTTACTTATTAATACATCCTAGTAAAAGAAATGTATTGTCATATTTCATCGTTTTTCTTGCAGTCAAGTCATATTTTGTTTATAATATAATTTTCTTAGAATATAGTTCTTCTAATATAATAATTTACTTTCTCTACGTTGGCAATGCCGGCCCAAATTACAGAATTGTCAACTTACCAGGAACACGTAAGCTACTTGTCAAAAAAATTAAAAAGTGGAATTGGTGGTTAATAGAAAAGCTGAGCAGGAAGAAATCTGGTGTAATTATAAGTTGATGGTCGTAATTTTCAAAAATGACAAGTATACGGCAAAAACAGATCAGTACGGTGACGTTGCTACATTTCCAATTTAATTCTAACCTTTCTACACTTACAGATGCTCTGAAGCAAATGTTGAATTTGAACCAGGTTCCTACAAAAACTTCCGTGTCGGAACCAGTATGGAAAGTATTAATTTATGACAAAATAGGACAAGATATTATTTCCCCGCTTCTTTCCATTAAGGAGTTGCGAGAGCTAGGTGTTACGCTTCATGTGTAAGTGTAAATAACACGGCCCAATATTATCGTATCACATTTGTCTATTCGTCAGTCAGCTACATTCCGATCGAGACCCTATACCAGAAGTGCCAGCCATATATTTTTGTGCACCAACCGAAGAAAACTTAGGTAGAATTAGTCAAGATTTCCAAAGAGCCGTCTATGATGTTTATCATCTTAACTTTATTTGCCCCATTTCTAGGCAGAAACTTGAAGATCTTGCAGCTGCAGCTTTACAAGCAAATTGTGTAGCCAGTATTCATAAAGTAAGGAATCGTCATTAAATGAATTCCCCGTTAAACGTATTTATTTGCAGGTTTATGATCAGTATATTAACTTTATTTCCCTTGAAGATGATATGTTTGTGCTTAAGCATCAAAACAGTGATTCCCTGTCATATTACGGTAGACACAACTTTGTAATTTTAAAATGTGTGGAACTAAAAATTACATTTTTTTGTAGCTATTAACAGGGGTGATATAAAAGACACAGAAATGGACAATATTATGGACACTGTTGTAGATAGTTTATTTTCAGTATTTGTAACCGCAGGTAAGGCAGTTTTATTGGTCTAATTGAATTTTGCATATTTTAATAAGTAAATTTATGAAGTGAGTATATAACACGGTTCATTGCTATCTCGAAAACAGTAGGTACTACAAAATCGGTGGAATGGGAAAATAATTTCCAATAAGCATTTACTGTGAGTGTTTACACCAAGAATGTTTGTCTCAAGGTTTTTCTCTTCAAGTTTTTCTATTAATTGATTTTTATAGGTATGGCATACAGTAGAACTTCTGTATCTGCAATTTCAGTTATCAAATTAACTCGATTTTTCAAATCTATTTTAATCCAGCAGTCTTGTAATGTTTCCCAGTGTTGAGCAGCTGAAGTTATTGTGCGTTTTCGAATGTTTCTATCGAATTCTTCCCAAAGAAGCTACATAATTACAATCCGGTAATTGCAGCTGCCACTTCATAATTTTTAATCTTTTCTGTTTCCAATTTTTTTAAGCACGTCATACAGAGGTTGTGTTTCTGTTTTGAATCGTGATCTTATATGAAAATATATTGAACACGGAATAAATTTTGTACGGAACGCAATACTCTGCTCTCCAGTATGTGCCTGTAAGCTTCTTTATTCGTTATTCCTTCCACACTATGCAGCATGCTTATCGTTCTGCCTTCGAAGTATCCCCGGACCGTGATGGACCATCTCCCCATGCTTTACAGACATTTTCACCATTTAAACGACGCGTATACACTCGATGCCGCCTCACAAAATTTCAAATTTAAATTTGTCGGACCACATGAATTCCCCATTGTCTGGGTGTCCAATCTGTGTAAAATTGCCCACTGTAATCGTTTTTCTTTGTATATTTGGCGCAATAGCGGTTTCCTTGCAACAACTCTTCTGAAAAATTCCACTTTCCTTTTAAGCGTTATTTTATGGTTGTGACACTTGAAAAATATAAATTCTAACAATGGGTTTAGGCTGAGTTCATAATAAGAATATTCTTTACTCATTTAATCAATTTTGTAGCACTTCTTATGTCCGAGATAGTAATGCTGCAAAAGGATAAGCTGTTAAAAATTGTAAAATTGCCATTTTTTAGTGTTTGATTTTCCAAATTTTTATAAAATACTCTCCAATTTTAGGAACAGTTCCAATAATCAGAAGTCCAAAAGGCAATGCTGCAGAAGTGGTAGCCAAGAAGCTGGACAAGAAACTCAGAGAAAATTTATTTGACGCAAGAAACAATTTATTCCACACAGACACTCATACAGGGAGCTTCAACTTCCAAAGGCCTCTATTAATCATTTTGGACAGAAATGTGGATATGGCAACTCCTTTGCATCACACGTGGACCTACCAGGCTTTAACTCACGATCTTCTGAATTTAGCACTGAACCGAGTTATCGTCGAGGAAACGTCATCGACTGGTGGTGAGTTAATCGATTCAAAATCAAGTGCAAACTAGCAACTGACTATTAATTACTTAGGTGCCAGAGCTAAAAGTAGACCGTGTGAATTAAATTCAAATGACAAATTCTGGACGTCCCACAAGGGTTCTCCCTTCCCAACTGTAGCGGAAGCGATTCAAGAAGAATTGGAAGATTACAGATCTTCCGAAGAGGAAGTGAAGAAGTTGAAGAGTTCTATGGGCATTGACAACGAAAATGATTTGGCACTTTCCATGGTGTCTGATAATACAGCACGCATTACATCAGCTGTTAACTCGTTACCTCAGTTACTTGAAAAGAAGCGACTTATTGATATGCATACTACAATTGCAACAGAAATTTTAAACTTCATCAAGCAGAGGAAGTTCGATACCTTTTTTGAATTTGAGGAAAAAATTATGAGTAAAGCGAACGTTGAAAAAGGTTTATTAGATATTTTATCAGACCCAGATACAGGAACGCCTGAAGATAAAATGAGATTATTTATTATATATTTCATTTGTACCCCGCATATCTCAGAATCAGATTATTCCAAATACGAATCCATTTTGCAAGAAGCCGGTTGTGATCTACAGCCTCTAGTATATATTAAACGATGGAAGTAAGTAGTTTGATCGAAATGGAATATTTTGGCACAATAAAATCAGATCAGACTACTAGAACGTCCTACCTAATAATAATAAAATCATTGTAGAAGCTACACGAAAATGGGATCAGGAACTAATCAATATGAAGGTGCCGGAACAAAAACCGTTAATATGTTTTCAAAATTAGTGTCGCAAGGGTCATCTTTTGTTATGGAAGGTGTTAAAAATTTAGTTGTAAAACGACATGTAAGTACATTTTTAATTACACTTCTCTAGCTAATCGTAATTATTGCTGTACAGAATTTACCCGTTACACGGATCGTTGATCATTTAATGGATTTTAAAAACAGCCCAGAAATGGAAGAGTACCACTATCTGGACCCAAAACAGTTGAAGTTGACTGACATTCCTAGAAATAGATCGCCTTTCCAAGATGCATTTGTTTTTGTGGTTGGTGGAGGAAATTACATAGAATATCAGAATTTAGTGGATTACGCTAAGGTGAGCTGAATAGGTTTCTCTTTCGAGAGCGGAGCATTTACTAGTCTTTATTTCAGCAAAAAACAGCTTCGGGCAGTACAAAACGAATTATATATGGCTCTACAACTCTCAGTAGTGCTAAGCAGATTTTAAAACAGTTATCACTACTAGGACAAGAAATTTAACAATTTAGGTTGTAAGATTGTATTTTTGTTTCATCATATTTATATGTGTATTTTAAATTTTACTACTGGTTATAAATAAAACTTAAAAATAATATATATATTTATTTGTTAAATTGTAGTTTCCCTTAGAAGGTAATGGCTTTGTTGAAGTAAAGAACAAAAAATACAAACCTATCTAAATAAAATGTTTAGTTACAGTGGAATATATTTTATTCCAATCTCCGTATTCTAATTTATTTATCGGTTTCAATTAAGCCTTTGTTTACATACAGTGTGTACCAAATGTATGGAACCGGCCTTGTTATTTCAAAACTATTCAAGCTAAATCGATAAAATTTAATATGCATGCTGTTTACAAAGCCTTCTATTATTTCCACAGTTTTGTTATATGTTTAATTGACAAGGTCGGGAGCTGCACAGCCAATTTGATTTTTTTTAAATAGAAAGGGGGGTCAAATTGTATACCGTTTGAAAGGTATTTTCAAGTAGAATTCAGCGACATCAAAGAGCATATAATGAGAAGAGGCTCGGTATATAGGTTTAAACGTATATGTTGTTAAATGGGTTGCATACCAACGTTTCTCAAATTAATGTGCAGAAAGCAAACGTTCTTTTGGGTTTTCTACCTGAAACCAGCGGCGCAAACCATCAAGTCACTCCAGCGCGAAGATAAATTGCCCATGTTGTCAGATTGTTGCCGCATTTTAAGAAGGCTCGGCAAACTCCAAAGCATTTTACAATCCAGATATTCGAATTTGTCAAAATCCGAAAAGGCATTTGTTCGAAATTTAGTAAGATTTCAATGAGGTCGCCAATGGGCGCGCAAAATTCTTCGTTGTTGTAAAAAGTGTGTTTTAACAAGAACGATTTTATTGTTATTTTAAATTTATTAATCGGTATCATTCGAATATCCGGAGGTAATAAATTAAAAAACTTTGGTGCATGGTATAATCGCCCGTTTCGGCTTTTATTGAGGCGCAGGTAATCAATGCAGATATTATTTTTATGTATGCTTGAATAAGGGGTAACCGCTGACGGTTAATGATTTTTTCAATTTTTTTAATATTTTTCAAAATTTCACATTAAGACTTAATATTAAAATTAAAATTTTTTTAAGTGAAGACTAGTAGAAAGTAATATAAAATGCTAATTACTTCTTTAGATTTTTTATTATTTACTGAAAAGTAGTATGTTTGCATAATTTCTAAGTTTTTTATTCAAGGCGTTTTTTAGGAGAAATATTTTTCAATTCTAATTAATATCTGTTTAAATGGCTTCAAGAAACTCTAATCTAGCCGTGTTAATGAATTTCAGTTACAAAAATTCTGTAAATGTTCTTTTACAGTTGTCTAAATGAGGAGATTTTTTAGAACATGTAATTGGACAACTGTAAAAGAACATTTACAGGATTTTTGTTACAGCAATTCATTAACAGGGCTAGGTTAAAGTTTCTAAAAGCCATTAAAATAGATATTAATTAGAATGGAAAAATATTCCACTTAAAAAAAGCCTTGCATAGAAAACTTAAAAATTATGCAAACATACAACTTTTCGGTAAAGAATAAAAAATCTAAAGAAGTAATTAACATTTTATATTATTTTTCCCAATTATAAATCTTTAAAGTGTTCACATAAAAAAATGAATTTTAATATTAATCCTTTGCATGTGAAATTTTGAAAATATTAAAAAAAATTAAAAATACATTTTTAGCTAAAGTTAAAAAATAGGTATTTTCTGGGTTTGAGATTGTTCAGTTAGCTAAAAATAACACACTCTAAAAAAATCTCAGAGTTTTTGTTATTTACCGAAAAGTATTATGTTTGCATAATTTTTACGTTTTTTATGCAAGGCGCTTTTTAGGAGAAATATTTTTCAATTCTAATTAATATCTATTTAAATGGCTTAAAGAAACTATAATCTACCACTGTTAATGAATTACTGTTACAAAAATCCTGTAAATTTTTGTTTATCCAATTACATGTTCTAAAAAATTCCTTTAAATATTTAATTACTTATCCTAATTTTCTAATTCATTCTGCTGTAAAGATCACATGTTTCTTTACCAACCATAAAGTTTGAAGTATTTATGACTAACCCAAAAGCAAAGAAAAGAGTACATATTTTAGCCGGAAATATAATTTGTCTCGGTTCTCGTATATATTTATAGATGTTGACCTACCCGTCCTAGCGAGTTACATCTAATAAATAAAGAACTACTTAATTTTTTCTTGTATTCGTAACACTTTTTTTATTAAAACATATCATTGGCCAATATAACTGTTGTGGGAATAGTTATTTAACCAACAAGTGTGTTAATGAAGGCGATTAATAATCGAAACTGTCTAATAGTTGAGATTATTAATCGCCCATTAACAAACGAGTTGATTACAAAATGTTTTCGTTGACCACAAAATCTTTTTTGTGGTGAAAAATTTGATTAATACAACTAACCTCCATGCAAAATGTCATCAAAACGTCAAAATCACAAAAACAGTTAATTAATGAAAAAAGTGTATTAATCAGAAACAGTGTATTAATGACATCTATTAATCCATCCTTTTTTGGAAAAATCAGAAAAACAAGTTAATTAATGAAAAAGAGTGTATTAATCAAAAATTGTGTATTAATGACATCTATTAATCCATCCTTTTTTAGGAAAAATAATTCATTAATATTGAAATTAACAAGCGGTCAACGAAATGGTTATTTAACCAAGAAGTGTGTTAATAAAGGTGATTAATAATCGAGAGATTTTAACGCGTGAGCGAGTGGAGCGAGCGAACGCGTTAATGAGCGAGATTATTAATCACCGATTAACATAAGAGTTGGTTACAAGACTTTTCCGTCAATCGTACGTTTATTAAAATCCATCAAAAATATTTATTAGTTTTGACATTTCAGATACATTTGACGTTTAGTACGTATGGTTGCCGCTGCCGGAGCAATTTTGCGGCAATTAAAATACTTGGCGGTTGGAAATCCACCTCTGTTGCCGAAGGATACATTGAGAACTCGATAGGTATAAAATACAAACTGCCACAAAGATATTGAGCGAAGCGTTTTCTAATGTAAATATTTATATTAATAAATCCACGGAATAATTTAACCTTTAGTTTTGACATTTCAGATACATTTGACGTTTAGTACGTATGGTTGCCTATATAAAATCATTGCGAAAACGGGTCTATTAATGCATGATTTTTTAGACAAAATCATGCATTAATGAGTCGATATATAAACTATTGACGGAAAAATTAATTATTCGCATTTTGATTTACAAACACAGTAGACGTAGTGTTATTAAAGTTAGCAGGCAAATTTTGTTTTATGACTGACAGTGTGAGCGTTGACACTTATTCAAATAAAAAAAAATAAATAGTTATGTGTGCAACTAGTTTTGGAAGCCATACTTTTTTCATGAATTTGCAGTGTGATTAACGCAAGAAAATGAGTGAAAAATAGTTGCTTTCATACGTGTCGGCGCCATAGAAATCGGGACACGTAACATGCTGTGTTGTAATATTTAATTTATTATTTTTTTTTTGCTGTGGTTACTTCATTAATGTGAGCTGTCATTTCATATTTGACAAACAATAAAAAATCTGACATAACAATCAAAACCATCACAACTGCAAAAGCCGTTTATGCACTAAAAATACAAGCAAAATACATCATAGTATTGTTCCAATTTCTAAGGCGCCGACTGTACATGTTATTTATTGCATAGTAATTTCTTGTAACTCAAAATTGTGTCGAAAAGGATTTCAGAATTTTCAACTGTCAAATTGACGATTCACAATTTCAATAAAATAAATAGTTTAAAAGTGTTGTTTTTTCAGGATTTTGCGTTAAAAAAGTGGTACCTTCTTCACAATTTCTCGTTAAAAACGACTACTTTCATGTAATGGCACACAATTATCTTATTCTAGATTACTGTTTAAATTTACAGAGTCATAAATAAACATTTCCTGTCCATTTAAACGAGTGGGCGAGATAAGGAGCAGCGCCGCTCTTGCAACCCCAAGCATTGTATGCAAAACAGCTTGACCTCAATAGGGTCCAGATGTTCACTAGAAACGTTTGACGACGTGAGGTTACAGCAACCCTTTAACAGATTTTAAATACCCTTAGCTTTATAATATAAATCCACAAATCGCAAACGTAGCAACGCATATTTCGCGTTATAGTGTGCTTTATTTTGTTTTGCGATTGCAATTACAAAGAAATAGGTATACAAACAAAAACCACGATAAAAACAAATAATTGTTATACTTCAAAGCAACGGTTACTGGATGCAAACCTATTAGGAATTATGTGCTTATAAAATCGGAGCATTTTCAATGTTTTGGCTAAGAGACAATGAGACATTTTGTCTACCTGCGTTTTGTAACTCAAATTATTATCCACAAAACAGTTATTATCGTTCGAAGGTTGTGTTAACCTTGGCAACATCGCACTTCAGTTTAAACCAACGAATTCTAGAATTATGGTTTTGCTCTGAGCTGTTTAACTGGGATCCCTCCCGTCAGAGGGACAAGACCTGGGAGCCTAGCGGGCGGGAGTTTTTAAGGTATACGCTAATACTACCCAGCGCTGAGTCACTTCTCATTATATGCTCTTTGGCGACATGCTGCTTGCCATAGTTATCTCTAAAGATAACTTCGCTATTGTAAATTAAAGATTGGGAGTAGGTATTAACTGGTAAAACTGAAGATCCAGTTAGCATGGGGAACAATGAATTGTTTTATGGTGTTTAATGTAACATCAGATTGTTGAAACCGTGTTTTAAGTTTATGAAGTTCATCTAGTACAATAATCATTTATAAGCAAATTTATAAACAAATCGCGTACTTCTGCATGACTGCATCTTCTATCACCGTATCCTATTATCATCAAGATTTCTAAACGTTCTTTTTCTGTAAGATGTTCCATAATTTAGCACTTCGGGCACAGTTTTAAGCTTTTGACGTTCTTGAAACAACAAACTAACCATTGTTTTCAGCGCTCACTAAATCTTCAGTTATCCAGTTAATACCTACTCCCAATCTTTAATTTACAATAGCGGAATTATCTTTAGAGATAACTATGGCAAGCAGCATGTCGCTGAATTCTACTTGAAAATACCTTTCAAACGGTTTGCGATTTGACCCCCCTTCCTATTTAAAAAAAAATTGGCTGTGCAGCTCCCGACCTTGTCAGTTAAAAAAATAACAAAACTGTGGAAATAATAGAAAGCTTTGTAAACAGCATGCATATTAAATTTTATTGATTTAGCTTGAATAGTTTTGAAATAACAAGGTCGGTTCCATACATTTGGTACTCACTGTATACAAATTTAGGCTGGTAACTAAGTCATAATTGTATCTGTACGGTAATATTCCTCTTTCCACAACCGGGAGTAGAAGTCGGTTTCTATAGCATCAAAATTGTGACAAAAGTAATAGCTATTAACATATCTAGGAATGTTATGAGTATCATAACTGCCGCAGATGTTTTGAATTCCGAGCTCGTAGAGCGAGAATTTTAAAACTTCTAAGGCAGTTATGATTCATAACATCCGTGATTTGTTCAATAGTTTATCGGTTGCTATATGGTTATGGTTGCCATGTAGGGTAATATTCTTTAACCCTACAGATAAGTTATGATCTAGTTACCAGCCTACTTTTGTATATGTAAACAAAGGCTTAATATCCTGAAACCGATAAAACATATTTACTCCCTAGAGACTAAATAAGACAAAAATTTCCCTAGGGAGTTTTCATTATGACTGAAACAATTATGTCAAATTCGAGGTTATCAGGTTAGGTTTTGCGTCAGTTTGTGTCAAAAATGACGCAAAACCTAACCTGCTAACCTCGAATTTGACATAATTGTGAGCTCTTGTCATAATGACTTACAGTGCCACCAACTTTAAAATTTACTATAGGCTACTAATTTTAAAATAATTGTAACTAAAATGTCAATAAATGACATTAAAAAAAACGAGTTTTCGTTTTTAATCTTCCTGCACCGTGAAAAAAATAGTATATGCAACTCGGAGAGAATGCTATTTTGCTTCAGTGCAAAGTCAGAAATTGTACCTCAGCAAAATAACGCATTTCTCTCCCTTATTGCATAATATACTATTATCTACTTTGATGTCACAATATGGTTATTATAACACCGAAAACAGTGTTTCAATGGAGTCCATTATAACACTGTTTTTGCATTGTTATTTTCATATGAAAAACATTGACTTGTTCCATTGGAGCACTCCTTGCTACGCTCGTGCCCCAAATTCACTCGTGCTACAATATGCCCTCTTGTTAAACTAGTATAATAATATACTATTACCATATTGCAACCGATAAACTATTGAACAAACCACGAATATTCTGGATCATAATAGCCTTTTAGATGTCTTAAAATCCGAGCTCGTATCTGCGGCAGTTACGATACTCATAACATTATTTAAAAATTTGGAATGGTTCTAACTATAACAAGTGCATTGCACAATTACAATTAATAAAATGTACGTATGATGATCTTTGAATCATATATCTTCCAAGCTGTAATGCAGGGGATAATTTATAATTGTTCTGAACATTATAATGTGCAGGATTCACAAACTTGGCAAAAATTTCTTATTCGGATCATTTCTAAGAAATTCATAAATTTCTTCTCGGCTGAGAATTTGAGCCTGTTTAGCCTGGTGACCAACTGATTTCTGTTTTAAAAAATCTGGTGTGATACACGCACACAACTTCCTTTTACAGTGATCTTATAATTAGCCAAAAATTTGATTTTTAATTTTTAAGCATTTGTCAACAATTTTCAAAAATTACAAATTCTACAGAAACAGTACAACATAGAGCGTTAGTTCAAGAGAAAAATTTTCTCTAAAATTTTAAGCTGAATTCAAAAATGTAATAATATACCGGGTGTTCTATTTAAAATAGGAGTTAATAAAAAAATATAAAAGAAAACAAAAGAAACCCATTTTAGTATTCAACTGGAAAATCACTTATCTCACATGAATACACATTAAAATGTAATAACAATGTAAAGTTTGAAAAAGATCGTTATAGCCGTTTTTGAAAAAATCGAAAAAAATGAAAAATTACAAGAGTAAACACCTACTTCCCGTTACACGCTTTTCTTCAAATGCTTGCTGTCGCATCTACATAGTATACAAAACTTATATATAAAGTTTCAACGCCATACCTCTTTTCTTTTTTGAGATATTCTGTTCACAGATAGACAGACAAACAGACCAATGAACAAAAACATGTTTTTTTGGGTTCAGGGGACTCGAAACCGTGAAGATCTGTCGAAAACTTAGTATCGAATTTTTGGGGCGAATCCAGTACTTCCTTTATCGTAAAAGGAAGTAAAAATGTTTCTCTCTCGGGAATTTTGAAATGTCAATATTCTCAAACACTAGCAACATTGACTTTACCACGGAATATTTGCTCCACAATATTCTGTAGACTAGAAATGAAAGAAGCTGTAATACAAATATTTAAAATGCCACAAAATACTTACAATTATCCATTTACTTGACATCCGCACTGTCAGTGCCAATTTTTTTAAAAATGTCACCTATACTTCAAAAATGATGTGTTTTTTATTAGACTGTACATTAATCTAATTTTTAAAATGTGAAAAATAGTAGTCGTGTCAACATACTATTAGTTTGACAGTGTGGATGTCAAGTAAATGAATAATAAATCATACAAATAGGCCAACATAACATCATCAATACATGAATACATGAATACAACCAGCCCCTATACTTGACCCTCATCGATTTCGAGAAAGCCTTCGACACAGTCGAAAAATGGGCACTCATTAACTCCTTGAAAAGATGCAGGATTGATCACCGATATATAACACTAATAGACGCCCTTTACCAAGAAGCTACTATAACGATACAGACGTTTGATGAGACCAAGGCAATAGAAGTCAAACGAGGAATACGACAGGGGGACACCATCTCCCCCAAATTGTTCACCAATTGTCTGGAAGACAGCTTCAAGCTATTAAATTGGGACAATCTCGGCATTAATATAAACGGAGAGCGACTGAATAATCTGAGATTTGCAGACGACATCGTGCTTATATCTGATAACATGGAAGATATAAAGCAAATGACTAAAGATCTAAGAGAAGCTGCGGGTACTATAGGACTAAAAATGAACATCAACAAAACTAAAGTAATGTCAAACAGAGAAGACATAATCCCAATTGAAATTGAAGGTGATGAAAAAATAGAAATCGTCGAGGAATATGTATATCTGGGACAACGAATATCACTCTCAGGTGACTGTCAAGTGAAAGAGGTAGAAAGACGGATCCAGCTAGGGTGGGCTGCATACGGGAAGCTAAGACAGGTCTTCAGATCAAGTTTCCCACAACACCTAAAGACCAGAATCTTCAATCAATGCATACTCCCGATACTCACTTATGCATCGGAGACATGGCCGCTCACTGAAACAACAAGGCATAAATTGCAAGTCACCCAAAGGAAGATGGAGAGATCTATGCTGGGAATACGCCTACAAGACATGAAACGAAATGAATGGATCAGAAACAAGACAAGGGTCGACGACGTCATACAGAGAATTGCGAAGCTTAAGTGGCAATGGGCGGGGCACGTCATGAGATTACCGGATGAAAGATGGGCAAAGAAGATCACGGAGTGGAGGCCGAGAATAGGGAAACGTAACCCAGGCCGGCCACGATCCAGGTGGAGAGATGATATACAAAAACATGCTGGAAAACAATGGACGCGTAAAACCCATAACCGCCAAGAATGGCATGAAGCAGGAGAGGCGTATATCCAGAAATGGAGTAATGAACGCTGAAGTTGATGATGATGATGATGATGAACATCATCAATTTTGTCAGCATTGCCACCAACGTATGCGCTAAAAATATCATGAGTGGTCCACGATATTGCATTTTAGCCCCATTCTCTAAACACATTATATTCGCTTTTATACCGCCCTTTCGACTTCATTTTCGCAAAATATCTTCGGAATGCTTATTCATTTTTAAATTATTGACGAATGTTTTAGATTATATTGGATTAGATTTCACGACTGCCTTTTGCTGGCATGCGCACGTCAGCTCTTTGGGCTTTTTGTACTGTCGGGAGTTTTCAAGTTAGCAAGCCGACATCCATATCTCTTACTAGACTTGCAATGTCCCCTACTAGCTTGCGGTTGTCAATAGAGTTAAGGCTCCAATCGAGTTGGTGTCTTTTACGCTCTAATGCTGGGCATTCAAAGAGGCTGTTTCATCATCCTCTTGGCATAATCTGCAAACAGGTTCATCTCTATAGATATTGATCCTGTGCATAAATTCTCTGAATGCTCCAGTGCCTGTTAGTAGAGTGACTACTTGCTTGATTCGAGTTCTGTTCAGTCTCAACAGGGTTTTGGTGGTATGTGGATTCGGAGTTTTTAGCAATCTTTTGCAGTGTGTTGCTTGATTGTAGTTTCTCCACCTTAGTTGGTGTGCGGTATTGACCCATTCATTAATGGCTGAGCGGGCTTGGTTTTTCTGAATGCTTAGACCAGGTTCTGGACCGGTCATTGCATTACGGGCTGCTTCTTTTGCGAGCTTGTCCGCCTTTTCGTTTCCTTCAATACCTTGGTGACCTGGGATCCAGCATAATTTTACTGTATTTCCCTGGCTTAAAGTTTGAAGTTTGGATTTGCATTTCTTGACCAGTCCTGATGAAGTACTGAAAGCGTTTAGCGCTTTCAGTGCTGCCTGACTGTTTGAGAGAATGTGTATGTCTCGATTGAGCAGCTTCTTTTCTATGCTGATGTTTGCGCATACGTTAATAGATTGTACTTCAGCCTGAAAGATGTTAGAAAACTTTCCTAGACTGACTTTTTCGTTGGTTCTAGGATTGGTACTGTACACACCGGAACCTGTACCCCCTTCAAACTTAGATCCATCAGTGTAAAAAATGATGTTCTTATTTGTTGGAGTTGGTAGTTGGTCCGGATTCCAACTTGTGTGTACAGTAAAGTTCTTTTCAAAGTCAGAGGCTTTGATTATAAGATCAGAACTCATTTCTAATATTGGGTTGTTGATGTGTGACATGCTCTTGCCATGTCCTAGTCCTAGATTATTAGCTGTGGTCATCCAGTGGCCAGTACTTTGTAATCTGTAGGCTGCCATTCTGGCTTCACCTTCCAAGAAGATGTGCAGAGGTGGCAGATTTAAAATAGCATTCAGTGCTTGTCCTGAGGTGCCTTTAAAGGCTCCAGTGATGCACCGATTAGCTAGATATTGTATTCTGCTGATTTTGTGGATCGCAGTTGCTTGTTTTATTTTGGGCCACCAGGCGATTATTCCATATGAAATTATTGGTCGAACCATGGTTTTGTACAGCCAGAGGGTCAGTTCCGGTTTGAGCCCCCACGTACTACCTATGGCTCTTTTTCCAATTACTAATGTTTGTATGCACCTGGTGATTGTTTTGTCTAAGTGGGAGTTCCAAGTTAGTTTGGAATCGATGGTTAAACCTAAGTACTTAACCTCGTTCTCCCAGTTGACATTTGTCTCAAACAGTTTTATGTTCATTCTGTTTGTGATGTTCTTTCTACGAGTGAAAGCGACAAGAGTGGCTTTGCTGGGATTAATTCTAAGATTATTCTCTAGACACCACTCTTCGGTTATCTTTAGTGCTGATTTCATTACATTGTCTACAGTTCTTTGGTATTTACCTTGAATCAGTATGACAATGTCATCAGCGTATCCTTGAGTGTAGTAGCCTTTGTTATTGAGTTGGATCAGCAGTTCATCAACTGTGAGGCACCACAGGAGTGGAGAAAGAACTCCTCCCTGTGGACATCCCCTTGTCGCCTGCACTGTTTTTTCCTTGTCAAATAACTTGACTTTTACAACTCTGGTGTTGAGCATTGTCATCGTGGTGTTATCGATCTGATGGTTTGTCATTGCTCTTTCAATAGAGTGGTAGGAGGTGTTGTCGAAGGCACCTTCTATGTCTAGAAATGCTCCAACTGCGTACTCCTTGTACTCCAAGGTTCTCTCAATTTTCCCCACTAGTTGGTGTAGGGCGGTTTCACATGACTTCCCTGTTTGGTAAGCATGTTGATATTTGTGAATCGGGAGTGAAGTTAGGGCTTCCTCCCTCCAGTATCTGTCTACTAATCTTTCCAACGTTTTACGGAGGAATGACGTTAGGCTGATAGGTCTGTAACATTTAGCTTCTGCATAGCTGCTCTTACCAGGCTTAGGGATAAATACTACTTTAGTCACTCTCCAGGATTGGGGAATGTAACCCAAGGCAAGACTTGCTTGGAACATGTCTTTGAGTGGGTTCAGCAGTATATCTATCCCTTTCTGCAGCATTACGGGTTGTATGCCGTCGTTTCCAGCAGATTTGAAAGGACTGAAGAGGCTAGTTGCCCATCTAATCCTTTCTTTGCTGACTATTCTCTTAGCTGTTTCCCAGTCTTCCCTCCTAGGGGTATGATTGGGTTCAGCCAGAGTAGGTTGTTCCACTGCTCCGGGTAGGTGAGTTTTTATCAAAAGAGATAAAGTCTCCTCTTCCGTTGTAGTGTATTCTCCGCTTTCTTTTTTAAGAGTGCCTACTGGGTTCATGGCTTGCTTTGAGATGATTTTGTGGAGTCTAGCTGTGGATCGCGTGGTCTCCACCTCCTGGCAAAACTTTTTCCAGGCTGCTATCTTAGCTGCCTTGATCTTTTTGCCATAGTCTGTGAGAGCCTTGTGATAGTTCTCCTAGTTATTTGTGGCTTTAGACCTGAATGTTTGAAAACAAAAAATATTAACAAACTAAGCGTCTCTAGCAACCCTCTAGCTATGCCAACTAGCAATTTTTTATGTAAATTGGCGGAAGTTTGAATCAGATTCGCTTTATTATAATTTTTGAAATTTTCAGAATGAAATAAAACGCTTTACGTCATTCGTCCGGTATAAGATATTACGTACTCATTGCACATTCAAATTCAGATTCGGCTTCACCTCGTCCCAATTAATTACTTATTCATACGTAATATGTGTTTAACTGGACTTATAACCTAACAATTATAACGATACAAGTTTGATTATGAGCATCTTAACGAAAAGAGTTTGATACCAGAGCGAGGCGGGGCAATCAAACGAATTTTGTTAAGTGCCACAAGCAAACGTGTATTGCTCAATATTTTATCTTCATCAATAAATTCTAGTTTAATGTATTCTTTGTTTTGTAAACAATATCATCTATAACCACACTGAGAGCAGCAATAGCCATTACCGCACTGAGTGCGGTAATAAAACTCTTAACGATACTTGAATTGATTTGGTAAGTAGTCTATTCTATACCAACACCGATGAAGATAAACAAATTAAAAAAAATATCCACCACTTCCATATCATAGAGGCATAATTACACTAATATAAGTAAACTTTTAGAATTTTATATCCATAAAATCCTAGGCTTTTATTTTACTTAAAACACTGTCAAGGTATGTCAAATTCGAGATTTGCAGGTTAAGTTTTGCGTCAGTCTGTGTCAAATAACAGACAAAATCTAACCTACTAACCTCAAATTTGACATAAACTGCGTTCAAAAGGGTACTTCTGACAGCTCCATTTTCTCGAAATCGTTCGTTAAATACGAAGCGAGGCAAGTGAGAAGATCTGTCGGCGTTCGGTAATACCGATGCGAGCGTTTCAATATTCCTCGATTTGCTCGATGTAGGTACAGTGCCTTCAGAAATGATCAAACGTTTTTGAATGGCCATGGTGATACAACGTATGAATAATATGTTGGTGGCACTGTAAGTCTATTCAAATTCGAGGTTAGCAGGTTAGGTTTTGCATCAGTTTGTGTCAAACCTGACTTTTAATCAGCTTTCATTTGATACGTTACTTCATACCTATAAATTCAACTGTTTTTGAGATATGCGTGTTTTGATATAAAAAACAATTTAAGTTCATATTAAGATGCTTTATTTCAATGGATAACAAACAAACGCCGTTAAAAAATAATGATTTATACACGTGAGCCCTCCAAACAAAAGATAAAACAAAGTTTAAAAAACAAAAACCAGCCATTACTCGAAACTAGAAATAACAAAGTGGAAAAACGAAAAATGCTGGAGAATATTAAATCTGAAAAGCAATTGAATTTAGAGCTAGGAAATGAAATGTCAGAAGAAAGCCCATTTTAAAAGTACTTTTCAAAAATACAGGCATATACAGGGTGTCCCATTTAAACAAATGTAATTAATGATATTCTAGATTATGAGTTCTCTGTGTAGCTTTAATATTCAGAGCAGGGAAGAAGAACTATTTGAACATTTAGCTTAATTACGTATGGATTTTGGTGTATTGGTTTTTGTTTTTTATACTGGAATTAATTTATTCTTGCATTTATTGTTTGTTCGTGTTTATTATTTCTTGTATCAACACTGACTGGATTTATATTTTCTAAAGCTGGGATTTAATCAAACCTTTTGGAAGTGACAAACAATACTTAATTGATTAAATTTTGAAAGAGCATGGACATGAAGTGCTTAGATTGCCCTCATAGCATTACCAATACAATCCCATCGAAATAGCGTGGGATACTGTATTACTACAGCAAGGACATAAATTCTCGATTTTCATTTAAGGATAGAGTAAAGAATGTATGGCTTAAATCTCATTCAAGATTTACTGCTTGTAGACGTTGCGAAGAACTTATTTCAGCTAACTGAACAAAGCATATAAGGTATCTATCGATTGAAAATATTTCATCTTTTGTTATATCATTGGGGTATCAGATTCCGAATCAGAAGGTTATGATAATGAAGATTATGAATCTTCCACTGATTTAATGAAAGTGTAAAGTGATATTTGATTTCAAAATTGCAAATTTAACAGATGTCGATTTTTTAAACTTTAGTGTCGTGCAATGCTTCCCGGTGTATTTATTCAATAATAGCATTAATTAATATTGCCCAAATAAGTGTATAGCTCTTACTGGGTCCAGGTTCGATTTAAATTCACTTTGACTGATTCAAAGAATACCATGTAACAGAAATTACATTTATTCACCACTATGTACTACACTTCAATTATTAAAGATAGAATTAAATCAGCATGTAAATTATTTCTAATTATATGTACAAAATGAACATCGAATTGTATTCCACCCAAATGGCAGGAGCAGGTTCGGTTCCAAAGTGGTTGACAGTCACTGGCATTTCCAGGGTGTTTGGCTGATGTTGGCAGTACTGCGAGTTTAAACAAACGCCAACACAAGTGCAGTGCATACATGGTATTATCAGTTACTTTATTTAATAAGAGCGAATAAATGTTCATATACCACCTTGGATTACTTTCTATTGAAGCCGAAATGTCTTCCACGTGCGCGGCTATGGAATTTGGATCAGTGATAACAGCGGGCAGTGAAAGGTTATCTTTGTTTGATAGTGGGTGAACAGCGCGTGTCAAGAACGTGTAACCACAATACTCAAGGTATGTTAATTTTATACCTCGGGGAATCGCATATTATGCCGGGAAGGTCGGGCGGCGTTTCGGCCAAAAAGATTATCGTGCCGCCGGAATGTGAAAATACAGCCAAGCCTGCACGTCCGGAAAAATTATTCGACGTCGTTCGGTTTCGGGGAAAATTTTGCGCATTTCACTTGCAGCGCTGATCTCCAGGCGCCAGCTAGTAACAGCTAAGAAACTATAGGGTTTTCTGGAGCTTTGAAATTAGCTAGAGCAAAGTGGCCCGATACTAAGCACCGCGTTGCTCTTGAAATGAAGAAGTTATGAAAATTTCGAAAATTTGAATTATTTCAAACATCTTAACCCGATTATCAAGTTTGTGTTGTTTTAAACTAAGAAGTTATGGGAGTTTCGGGACTTTGAATTATTTAAGACAGCGTAAAAGAACGTAATGTTTCATTATTACGAAATAATTGAGAATTTGTTAGCTCTTTACCTAAAGTCCGTTTATCTACAGGACGGATAATAACTTTAGACAGTGGGACGGGTTTACTAATGATTTCTTCTTCAGGAATCTGAATCTAGATTTTCTCGATTAATTCTGGTACAATTCTGGTAGCCCAGCTGGGTCAGAAGCAAAGCTTTTTCCCAGCTGAGGGCCGCGGGATCGGCCGGAGAACCGAGGTTCGCTCGAGCTAAAATTACAATATTATGAGCCGTACTAACAGTTTTATTAGCCTAGTAATATTCTCTGTACCAAATAAGTACTGCAAAACGTGCATTTCAGAGGATATAAAGTGTTAGAACACTAAACTAAAATCCTTTAATTTTTATAAAACATTACAAATTATGGTAATAGTAAAGTATATCTCCGTGTGTTCCAAACGTGTCATTAGAAGGTTTGTTACAACTCCAGTGCACTGTAAGGGTGTCATTCTGTACCTGTTAATGATGCCAAGCTAATTCGAGCTAAAATTATTATATTATTAGCCGTACTAACAGTTTTACTAGCCTAGTAATATTCTCTGTGCTTGATATGTACTGCAAAACATGCGTTTCAATGGTTATAAAGTGTTAGAAGACTAAACTAAAATACTTGAATTTTTAGGAAGCAGAACAAATTATTGTAGTAGTAAAGTATATCTCCGTGTGTTCCAAACGTGTTATTAGAGGTTTTGCTACAACTCCAGTCCACTTTAAGGATGTCATTCTGTACCTGTTAATGATGCCAAGCTAAGTAGAGCTAAAATTGTTATATTATGAGCCGCACTAACAGTTTTATTAGCATAGTAATATTCTCTGTACCTAAACTAAAATATTTGAATTTTCAGGAGACCTTACAAATTATTGTAGTAGTAAAGTATACCTTCGTGTGTTCCAAACATGTCATTAGAGGGTTTGCTACAACTCCAGTCCACTCTAAGGGTATCATTCTGAACCTGTTAATGATGTCAAGCTTACTCGAGCTAAAATTGCTATATTATGAGCCGCACTAACAGTTTTATTAGCCTAGTAATATTCTTTGTACCTAATATGTACAGTAAAACGTGCATTTCAGAGGATATAAAGTGTTAGAACACTAAACTAAAATCCTTTAACTTTTAGGAAGCATTACAAATTAATGTAGTAGTAAAGTATACTTCCGTGTGTTCCATACGTGTCATTAGAGGGTTTGTTACAACTCCAGCCCACTCTAAGGGTGTTATTCTGTACCTGTTAATGATGCCAAGTTTATTTGAGCTAAAATTGCTATATTATGAGCCGCACTAACAGTTTTATTAGCATAGTAATATTCTCTGTAACTAATATGTACTGCAAAACGTGCATTTTAGTGGTTATAAAGTGTTAGAACACTAAACCAAAATATTTGAATTTTCAGGAAGCCTTACAAATTATTGTAGTAGTAAAGTATACCTTCGTGTGTTCCAAACCTGTGATTAGAGGGTTTGCTACAACTCCAGCCTACTCTAAGGGTGTCATTCTGTACCTGTTAATGATGCCAAGCTTATTTGAGCTAAAATTGTTATATTATGAGCCGCACTAACAGTTTTATTAGCCTAGTAATATTCCCTGTAACTAATGTGTACTGCAAAACGTGCATTTCAGAGGTTATAAAGTGTTAGAACATTAAACTAAAATACGTGACTTTTTAGGAAGCATTACAAATTATTGTAGTAGTAAAGTATACCTCCGTGTGTTCCAAACGTGTCATTAGAGGGTTTATTACAACTCCAGTCCTCTCTAAGTGTGTCATTCTGAACCTGGTAATAATGCCTAAGTTACTGGAGCTAAAATTGTTATATTATGAGCCGCACTAACAGTTCTACTAGCCTAGTAATATTTTCTGTACCTAATATGTACTGCAAAATGTGATTTCAGAGGTTATAAAGTGTTAGAACACTAAACTAAAATACGTGAATTTTTAGGAAGCAGAACAAATTATTGTAGTAGTAAAGTATATCTTCGTGTGTTCCAAACTTGTAATTAGAGGGTTTGCTACAACTCCAGTCCATCCTAAGGGTGTCATTCTAAACCTGTTAATGATGTCAAGCTTACTCGAGCTAAAATTGATATTTTCTGAGCCGTAATAACAGTTTTATTATCTTCGTACTAGTCTCTGTACCTAATATGTACTGTAAAACGTGCATTTCAGAGGATATAAAGTGTTAGACACTAAACTAAAATCCTTTAACATTTAGGAAGCATTACAAATTATTGTAGTAGTAAAGGATACTTTCGTGTGTTCCAAACGTGTCATTAGAGGGTTTGTTACAACTCCAGCCCACTCTAAGGGTGTCATTCTGTACCTGTTAATGATGCCAAGCTTACTCGATCTAAAATTAGTATATTACGAGCCGTACTAACAGTTTTATTAGCATAGTAATATTCTCTGTAACTAATATGTACTGCAAAACGTGCATTTTAGTGGTTATAAAGTGTTAGAACACTAAACTAAAATATTTGAATTTTCAGGAAGCCTTACAAATTATTGTAGTAGTAAAGTATACCTTCGTGTGTTCCAAACCTGTGATTAGAGGGTTTGCTACAACTCCAGTCCACTCTAAGGGTGTCATTCTGAACCTGTTAATGATGTCAAGCTTACTCGATCTAAAATTAGTATATTACGAGCCGTACTAACAGTTTTATTAGCGTAGTAATATTTTTTGTACCTAATATGTACTGTAAAACGTGCATTTCAAAGGATATAAAGTGTTAGAACACTAAACTAAAATCCTTTAACTTTTAGGAAGCATTACAAGTTATTGTAGTAGTAAAGTATACTTCCGTGTGTTCCAAACGTGTCATTAGAGGGTTTGATACCACTCCAGACCATCCTAAGGGTGTCATTCTAAACCTGTTAATGATGTCAAGCTTACTCGAGCTAAAATTGTTATATTCTGAGCCGTACTAAGAGTTTTATTATCTTCGTAATATTCTCTGTACCTAATATGTACTGTAAAACATGCATTTCAGAGGTTATAAAGTGTTAGAACACTAAACTAAGATCCTTTAACTTTTAGGAAGCATTACAAATTAATGTAGTAGTAAAGTATACTTCCGTGTGTTCCAAACGTGTCATTAGAGGGTTTGTTACAACTCCAGCCCACTCGAAGGGTGTCATTCTGTACCTGTTAATGATGCCAAGCTTATTTGAGCTAAAATTGCTATATTATGAGCCGCACTAACAGTTTTATTAGCCCAGTAATATTCTCTGTAACTAGCATCTACTGAAAAACGTGTATTTTAGTGGTTATAAAGTGTTAGAACACTAAACTAATATATTTGAATTTTCAGGAAGCCTTACAAATTATTGTAGTAGTCAAGTATACCCTCGTGTGTTCCAAACATGTCATTAGAGGGTTTACTACTACTCCAGTCCACTCTAAGTATGTCATTCTGAACCTGTTAATGATGTCAAGCTTACACGACCTAAAATTAGTATATTACGAGCCGTACTAACAGTTTTATTAGCGTAGTAATATTCTTTGTACCTAATATGTACTGTAAAACGTGCATTTCAGAGGATATAAAGTGTTAGAACACTAAACTAAAATCCTTTAACTTTTAGGAAGCATTACAAATTATTGTAGTAGTAAAGTATACCACCGTGTGTTCCAAACGTGTTATTAGAGGGTTTGATACCACTCCAGTCCTCTCTAAGTGTGTCATTCTGAACCTGTTAATAATGCCTAAGTTACTGGAGCTACAATTCTTATATTATGAGCCGCACTAACAGTTCTACTAGCCTAGTAATATTCTCTGTAACTAATATGTACTGCAAAATGTGCATTTCAGGGGTTATAAAGTGTTACAACACTAAACTAAAATATTTGATCTTTTAGGAAGCCTTACAAATTATTGTAGTAGTAAAGTATAGCTCCGTGTATTCCAAACGTGTCAGTAGAGGGTTTGCTACAACTCCAGTCTACTCTAAGGGTGTCATTCTGTACCTGTTAATGATGCCAAGCTTACTCGAGCAAAAATTGTAATATCATGAGCCGCACTAACAGTTTTATTAGCCTAGTAATATTCACTGTAACTAATGTGTACTGCAAAACGTGCATTTCAGAGGTTATAAAGTGTTAGAACACTAAACTAAAATATTTGAATTTTTAGGAAGCCTTACAAATTATTGTAGTAGTAAAGTATACCTCCCTGTGCTCCAAACGTGTTATTAGAGACATTTGTTAGAACTCCATTCCACTCTACTGGTGTCATTCTGTACCTGTGAATGATGCCATGCTTACTCGAGCTAAAATTGTTATATTATGAGCCGCACTAACAGTTTTATTAGCCTAGTAATATTCTGTGTATCTAATATGTACTGCAAAACGTGATTTCAGAGGTTATAAAGTGTTAGAACACTAAACTAAAATACATGAATCTTTAGGAAGCATTACAAATTATTGTAGTAGTAAAGTATACCTCCATGTGTTCCAAACGTGTTATTAGAGGGTTTGTTACAACTCCAGTCCTCTCTAAGTGTGTCATTCTGAACCTGTTAATAATGCCTAAGTTACTGGAGCTAAAATTGTTATATTATGAGCCGCACTAACAGTTCTACTAGCCTAGTAATATTCTCTGTACCTAATATGTACTGCAAAATGTGATTTCAGAGGTTATAAAATGTTAGAACACTAAACTAAAATACGTGAATTTTTAGGAAGCAGAACAAATTATTGTAGTAGTAAAGTATATCTTCGTGTGTTCCAAACCTGTGATTAGAGGGTTTGCTACAACTCCAGACCATCCTAAGGGTGTCATTCTGTACCTGTTAATGATGCCAAGCTTATTTGAGCTAAAATTGTTATATTATGAGCCGCACTAACAGTTTTATTAGCATAGTAATATTCTCTGTAACTAATATGTACTGCAAAACGTGCATTTTAGTGGTTATAAAGTGTTAGAACACTAAACTAAAATATTTGAATTTTCAGGAAACCTTACAAATTATTGTAGTAGTAAGTATATCTTCGTGTGCTCCAAACATGTCATTAGAGGGTTTGCTACAACTCCAGTCCACTCTAAGGGTGTCACTCTGAACCTGTTAATGATGTCAAGCTTACTCGATCTAAAATTAGTATATTACGAGCCGTACTAACAGTTTTATTAGCGTAGTAATATTTTTTGTACCCAATATGTACTGTAAAACGTGCATTTCAGAGGATGTAAAGTGTTAGAACACTAATCTAAAATCCTTTAACTTTTAGGAAGCATTACAAGTTATTGTAGTGGTAAAGTATACCTCCGTGTGTTCCAAACGTGTCATTAGAGGGTTTGTTACAACTCCAGCCCACTCTAAGGGTGTGATTCTGTACCTGTTAATGATGCCAAGCTTATTTGAGCTAAAATTGTTATATTATGAGCCGCACTAACAGTTTTATTAGCATAGTAATATTCTCTGTAACTAATATGTACTGCAAAACGTGCATTTTAGTGGTTATAAAGTGTTAGAACACTAAACTAAAATATTTGAATTTTCAGGAAGCCTTACAAATTATTGTAGTAGTAAAGTATACCTTCGTGTGTTCCAAACCTGTGATTAGAGCGTTTGCTACAACTCCAGCCCACTCTAAGGTTGTCATTCTGTACCTGTTAATGATGCCAAGCTTATTTGAGCTAAAATTGTTATATTATGAGCCGCACTAACAGTTTTATTAGCATAGTAACATTCTCTGTAACTAATATGTACTGCAAAACGTGCATTTTAGTGGTTATAAAGTGTTAGAACACTAAACTAAAATATTTGAATTTTCAGGAAGCCTTACAAATTATTGTAGTAGTAAAGTATATCTTCGTGTGTTCCAAACATGTCATTAGAGGGTTTGCTACAACTCCAGTCCACTCTAAGGGTGTCATTCTGAACCTGTTAATGATGTCAAGCTTACTCGATCTAAAATTAGTATTACGAGCCGTACTAACAGTTTTATTAGCGTAGTAATATTCTTTGTACCTAATATGTACTGTAAAACGTGCATTTCAGAGGATATAAAGTGTTAGAATACTAAACTAAAATCCTTTAACTTTTAGGAAGCATTACAAATAATTGTAGTAGTAAAGTATACCACCGTAACGTGTCATTAGAGGGTTTTCTACAACTCCAGTCCTCTCTAAGTGTGTCATTCTGAACCTGTTAATAATGCCTAAGTTACTGGAGCTACAATTCTTATATTATGAGCCGCACTAACAGTTCTACTAGCCTAGTAATATTCTCGGTACCTAATATGTACTGCAAAACGTGATTTCAGAGGTTATAATGTGTTAGAACACTAAACTAAAATTCTTTAACTTTTAGGAAGCAGTACAAATTATTGTAGTACTAAAGTATAACTTCGTGTTTTCCAAACGTGTGACTAGTGGGTTTGCTACAATTCCAGACCATCCTAAGGGTGTCATTCTAAACCTGTTAATGATGTCAAGCTTACTCGAGCTAAAATTGTTATATTCTGAGCTGTACTAACAGTTTTATTATCTTCGTAATATTCTCTGTACCTAATATGTACTGTAAAACATGGATTTCAGAGGTTATAAAGTGTTAGAACACTAAACTAAAATCCTTTAACTTTTAGGAAGCATTACAAATTAATGTAGTAGTAAAGTATACTTCCGTGTGTTCCAAACGTGTCATTAGAGGGTTTGTTACAACTCCAGCCCACTCTAAGGGTGTTATTCTGTACCTGTTAATGATGCCAAGCTTATTTGAGCTAAAATTGTTATATTATGAGCCGCACTAACAGTTTTATTAGCATAGTAATATTCTCTGTAACTAATATGTACTGCAAAACGTGCATTTTAGTGGTTATAAAGTTTTAGAACACTAAACTAAAATATTTGAATTTTCAGGAAGCCTTACAAATTATTGTAGTAGTAAAGTATACCTTCGTGTGTTCCAAACCTGTGATTAGAGGGTTTGCTACAACTCCAGCCCACTCTAAGGGTGTCATTCTGTACCTGTTAATGATGCCAAGCTTATTTGAGCTAAAATTGTTATATTATGAGCCGCACTAACAGTTTTATTAGCATAGTAATATTCTCGGTAACTAATATGTACTGCAAAACGTGCATTTTAGTGGTTATAAAGTGTTAGAACACTAAACTAAAATATTTGAATTTTCAGGAAGCTTTACAAATTATTGTAGTAGTAAAGTATATCTTCGTGTGTTCCAAACCTGTGATTAGAGGGTTTGCTACAACTCCAGTCCACTCTAAGGGTGTCATTCTGAACCTGTTAATGATGTCAAGCTTACTCGATCTAAAATTAGTATATTACGAGCCGTACTAACAGTTTTATTAGCGTAGTAATATTCTTTGTACCTAATATGTACTGTAAAACGTGCATTTCAGAGGATATAAAGTGTTAGAACACTAAACTAAAATCCTTTAACTTTTAGGAAGCATTACAAATTATTGTAGTAGTAAAGTATACCACCGTAACGTGTCATTAGAGGGTTTGCTACAACTCCAGTCCTCTCTAAGTGTGTCATTCTGAACCTGTTAATAATGCCTAAGTTACTGGAGCTACAATTCTTATATTATGAGCCGCACTAACAGTTCTACTAGCCTAGTAATATTCTCGGTACCTAATATGTACTGCAAAACGTGATTTCAGAGGTTATAAAGTGTTAGAACACTAAACTAAAATTCTTTAACTTTTAGGAAGCAGTACAAATTATTGTAGTAGTAAAGTATATCTTCGTGTGTTCCAAACGTGTGATTAGTGGGTTTGCTACAATTCCAGACCATCCTAAGGGTGTCATTCTAAACCTGTTAATGATGTCAAGTTTACTCGAGCTTGTCAGGGAAGATAGACGGTCGGCCTTACCTTTTGGCGAAAGTTATATTTGGTGTTTTGCCGGCTGGTAACTATCGGCCTAATTGGGCTAGCTCGCCGCGAGGGTCGCAGGGTTCCAGCTATGCTAAGAGAGAATACAAAAAAAAGGAGTGGGCGCCAGGTCCTCGACTCAGTTCTAATCCTTATGCCGGACCGTGCACAAGGTCAAGACAATTTCCAGCAGCACAAAGAAAACAATCAAATCAACCACCAAAGAAAATATCACAGCTTTATTTCAAAGAGTTTGGTGCGTACTATAGTGCAATGCTAACATAAACTAAATACAAATATCACAGCAGGCAATATTTTTAGCAACATCAAAGAACACACAGTATGCGACATGCAATAGCAAATATAAATACAAATTTAGATATAAGTATTGGGCAAATAGTAGCCCACGAGCAGCAATGACTATGACCTGAGAATGGGCTAACACGTTAAAACATTGTGCGGTTACAACGGAACGTAGCGATTATTAAATTAAAAAAAAAAAAAATTTATCAAGCGCGCGTCGCGGAGCGAGTTTAAAATTTCGCGTATACCGGCTCGGAGCAATACAAGACCACCTTGGCTAACGTTTCAACCCCGAAGGTTAGCTAAATGACGCTATATCTATATTCAAAATTTTCTAAAGGGCGGAATCAGCGTGCGTTTGCGTGGCCACACATGAACGACGGTGTCCATATTAAAAATGCATTAAGTGTACGTATGTATATTTATATGCTAAAGAAAGCAAAGGCTTGGATTTGCCCCTTACTCGGTTAACGGAGATCTACAATAATCACAACGCTCCCGAAGGGTGCTCACGAGACACTGCTACTGAAGTGTGCCTAACTTCACGCCGAAGGTTTGACATGAAAATATTAATTATTGTTTTGTGACGAAAATAGCGAAGCTTTAAGGCGTCCGAACTGTGTTATGCAAGCGGGTGAGTAGAAGCGACGTCCAGATAGGACACAAGTGAAGCTCAAAGTTCTACTCTATAAATCTTTCAGATAACGCAGAGGTCAATAAGGTTAGGAGACCCGAAGGCACAAACGGAGCAATACACAGGTAAACCTTACGACCTCAATTTAGCAAGTAGCAGAGGGTAACCGCATGTCATTGCGCGTCGGCTCGAACAAAAATAACAATTTCAAATATTACTACGCTAACGATGCACGAAGCCTACTATCGTACAATCCGATGCTGAATAAAATCACACATGCCCGGAGTGCTAACGGCATGAAACAGTATGATTCAATTATAAAGTACAACAGGCGCAATGCATATTATCTACAATAACGTCTTGCCTGCAGGAAAGTTCACCAGAACCTAATCTCTCCGTTCGCTCCCCTGTGGTTGGACGTAGCTAGAGAGAAGCAACGATGACGGCTGCAGCTGCGGGGTGCAGTGCCAGCTATGGAGGTTGCAAGATGACTTGCAGGTGAGTGTAAAGCAGTTGCTCAATCTTCAGCGTGGCCCACGAGAGTTGAAAAATTCACAGGCGATGCGACTATCTTAGGGGCCCAGTGCATCGAACTGGATTCGAGCAGGGTGCAGTCGAACGGGGTAGGTCTACTCCAGACAGGAAGGATTTCAAGCAGATGGGGAGTGTTTTAACTCCCGCCGGGAATTTTTGGCTAAAAACGCACATAACCCAAATGTACTCCCGATAAAGAAGAAACTGACCTAATCTTACCTCAAGCTGGGGGTCGAGCCGAAAGAAGCGTGCTAAAGTCGTTTCCAGGAGATCCGCCAAAGCGAAGGGATGCAAGTAAGTAGCTAACTAATCATTACGAACATCCACGATAACGCAGAAATGCTTCCAGATCCCTCAAACAATCTATTCGAAGAGGCGAGCCCTACCAAAGGGCTATGAAGCACTTAGCTGCAGAGGAACACCTACTAGCACGACAGTTTAGCTTGAAAAGAAAGCCGAAAAATTCAAAAACCCAGCCCACAGGTCATCTGATAACAAAAATTTGGGCCAGAAGAAGCCAAAAAACCAGTCAGGCAAGTTTGACTGCAGGAAAAGATAACATTGCTCTAGCAACAAATGGAATAGTTAAAAACAATTTGTATCACCGGTTGCCTAGCGGCCGTACCCAAATATTTGTAAAAATATAGCAAGAATAAACCTAATTTGCAAAATATAAGTAATTAAACGAGGGGTTGCTTACGAAACTGCATGATAATTATAGGAGAGTAATTAAAAATAAGATATAGCTAATTATACCCAGGTTAAAGCATGCAAACATTGACAAAAGCCAACCATAAATATTCAAGTTCAGAAATTCAGCTAGCGAAAGTTCAATGCTACGGGGGGCACTCCAAAAGTATCGTAACAAATCCTCCCCCAACAAAAGGGAGGGTAAATCACTCCAGATTTACCCGACCATACAAATGCCATCAAGACCGAATTGCCCAAAAAAAAAACGATGCCTGCCGGAAAGAAATACAAAGGGAAGAAACAGAGGACTTAAAAGAGTAGACAGGAAGAGAGGATGTAAGAGTTCAAGCACATCATCGAAGACAACTAGACACCAACCTCTTCCGTCGCTGCAAGATGATGTGAGCTGCGCCGGTGGAAGGGAAGGCTACGTCAGGTTGCAACAAAGATGCACCCGAAACGCAAACACCTCGGAAAGATGCGGAGTGGGAGACAGGAAAGCAAACGACACAGAAGAAGGAAGGGAAAGGAAAACCAACCTCAACCAAGGGTTAAGTACTTAGGCCCAGGATCGACCTACAGCACTGAAGCTATCTCCAAATGACGGAAGATAGAACTGATATCCAAAATAACACGAAGTATAAAGAGAACGAGCACAGCAAAAAGAGGGAACATCCCTTTCAAACAAGAAAAAAAATGAGACAGAGAAAGATGCGAGAAACGAAGGGACCAGATGTTTAGGTCGGGACTCCAATTCGAGAAAAAGGAAAGGTGAGTTGGGTCCCAAGATTCCGTCCGACGTCCCCAAACCAACCTCCCAAAAAGACGTAGACTAAACCAAATCATCATTATCGTCGACAGCGTTGTTGAGCTTCAAGTCTTTGGCATGCCAATTCCCGCGTAGACGTCCGTCTGGATCCTTAAGTTGATATATGAAGCGAGACAATTTCTTATGAATTATAAAGGGTCCAATGAACTTGGGTGCCAATTTAGCAGTATAGTGGTTAGCAGCATCCGATTGCGTGAAGTTTCTTCTCCAAACGGAGTTGCCTACCTGATATTCATCAGGTCGTCTTCGCAGGTTGTAGTAGACCTTCGAACGATCGTAGGCCCTAGCAAGACGAACTTTTACTTCTTTGTACAACCGTTGCAGCGCTTGGGCTCTTATGTTGGGGTTTTCATCCCTGATGACACGAAGTTCGGGACCTTCATCTTCAGGTCTTTCTTCAGGATTCCCGTCGAGTGTAATTTCTCGGCCAAAATTCAAAAAGTAGGGGCTATGACCAGTGACATCATGCTTGGAGGTTCTTATGGCACAAGCGACTTGTTGTAAGTATTTATCCCACTCACGTTGTTTGTCGGACACGTACGCTGTAAGCATTGTTTTCAGAACACGATTGATGCGTTCCGTTGGATTTGCCTGAGGGTGATACAACGCTGTAAACGCTATTCTGCAGCCATAGTTCCTAGCCAAGGCAGTAAATTCGCGACTCTTGAACTGGACACCATTGTCGCAGATAATTCTCTTCGGAGCGCCAAACAATAAAAACACGTTTTCTTCAACGTGACGTACGACTGCAGCGGCCGTAGCCTTACGAAGGGGAAATACAAGAGGAAGTTTAGTGAAGCAATCAGCCACTACAAGTATATACTGGTATCCCCGAGAAGAACGAGGTAGAGGTCCTATGAGGTCCATACAGATGACCTCCCAGGGCTTCGAGATGTTTGTGTGACCTCCCATATGTCCAGCGGGTGGTCGTTGGTCAGGCTTAGTGCGGGAACACACCTTGCAGTTGCGAATGTAGCGCAGAACGTCCGTTCGCATCTTGGGCCAGTAGTACCTCTGAGCTATACGACCTAAGGTTTTCGAAACGCCAAGATGTCCTGAGGTAGGATCATCATGATTACGTCTAAGTACTTCTGAAGGTTTGTCCTTAGGTAGAACTATCTTCCAATCTTCATTGGCCTGCATGAGTTCTGGATACGGACTCCTAACATGTTTGTAGAGTTGCGAATTCGACTCGCGCCAAGCAGGATAGTGCTGTGGATCGTTTCGGACTTTTAGGCGCATCCGAGCATACCAGCGATCTCGAATATCGTCGTCCTCAGTGACTTCATCGACAATAGGTACGGATCTGGATAGAGCGTCAGGTACGACATTGTCTTTGCCTTTGCGATGGATAACATTGAAATTATATTGTTGTAGGCGTATGGCCCAACGCGCAATGCGTCCTATGGGGTCTTTAATATTATGCAACCACTTGAGGGCGTAGTGGTCGGTCACGACGTCGAACTTAGTTCCCTCGATGTACGGGCGAAGTTTTTCGATGGCGAAGAGTACCGCGAGACATTCACGTTCCGTTGTGCTGAACTTCCGCTCATTCTTCGTGAGTGAACGGCTTATATAGCAGACGACCTTCTCTCCCTCAGGATACGTCTGGGACAAGACGGCTCCGAGTCCATAACCAGAGGCGTCCGTCTGAATGGTGAAGGGCCGACTGAAATCTGGGCAAGAGAGCACAGGGGCCGAGACGAGGCAGTCTTTGATGGTGTCAAATGCGGTTTGACATTCCTCAGACCAAACAAACTTCTGGTTCTTGCGAAGCAGGCGAGTCATAGGTGACACAACTGAAGAAAAGTTAGGCACAAAGCGCCGATACCACGATGCCATTCCCAATATCCTTCTAACCTCTGGTACCGTCTTGGGGTTAGGGATGTTCAAGATTGCTTCGACCTTTTCCGGGTCGACAAGTAGACCTTTGGAGTTCACGACGTACCCCAGGTACTTCAGTTCGGGCTTGCAAAAATGACATTTTTCCCGGTTCAAAGTTAGGCCGGCCTTGGCGATCCTAGATATGACTTCCTTCAAGACCTCCAGGTGTTTTTCGAAGGTAGGAGTGCAGATAATAATGTCATCCAAGTATGTGAAGGCGTAAGGTTCTAGGTCGGCACCAATAACTCGGTCGATAAGGCGTTGCCAAGTCGCCGGGGCGGTATGAAGACCGAACGGGAGGCGACAAAATTGATACAACCCACGATTAGGGACAGTGAAAGAAGTTAGCGGGCGGCTAGCGACAGAAACCGGCACCTGAAAGTAAGCTGACTTGACATCTAACGTGGTCAGGTATTGTGCATCACGTAACTTGTCCAAGATGTTGCTGATGTACGGAAGTGGATAGGCATCAGGTTGGCTCACCTTGTTGAGCTTCCGATAGTCTACGCAGAAGCGGTAGGAACCATCCTTCTTCTTTATCATAACGATGGGCGATGACCATGCGGATGTTGAGGGTTCCACAATGCCCTTTTCTAACATATCGTCGAGCTCTTCATTCACGTGCTTTTGCAAAGCAGGCGAGATTGGATAATAGCGCTGCTTAATTGGTTCAGCATCTGTCTTGATTACATGCTCCACTAAATGGGTGCATCCTACACCATCTCCTATCAAAGAAAAAGCTTCGCTGATAGTCTGATCAAGCACAGCTTGTTCGTCGTTCGTGAGGTGTTCAGTTGAACGGATCGCGGCGATTTGCTCATCAGCCGAGGCTTTGGAGAAGGTCCATTCCCCATGGCGAAGATCTGGCACAAGGGCCATCCTTTTCCAGAAGTCGGTGCCCAAAATTAATGTATGTGGGAGTGAAGGAATAACCAGGACTTCGAAAGTTCTCACGCGATCTCTCAGTACGATGGGGACGGTAAGTGTACCTATACTATGGCATTTCTCACCATTGGCGACGCTGCAGGTGGTAGATTTAGCAGAGCTTAATTTGCAGACGTCCTTCAATACTTCCCATCCTTGTCGACCTAAAATGGTACGGCTCGCGCCGGAGTCCAACAAGCCAAGTAGATCCTTGCCATAAATTGAAACACGAAGATAGGGCCTTTCATCTTTACTGGCGTGACTCAAGATGAAATCGAGCAGAATGCGATGTTCAGTAGGTAAATCGGTCGTTGTTTGTGACTGTTTGACAATATTAGCTTCAGAGTTTTCCTTCCTAGAATTGCGAAGTGATGGGCACTGGGCCATGCGATGATCGGGCTTTCCGCAGTTCCAGCAAACACCAAAGGGTCGAGCAGCTGTAACCTCGCAGACTTGTTCTTCGGCAGAGGGACTAGGAGTGGAACTAGTTTCCTCAATGGCAGCAGCTCTAGCTCCAAAACGGGGCTTGTCATAAGCCAAGTCAGGTTCGAGGGCTTGATAAGGCGGAGGTGGATTCTTAAACCTCGAAGCACGCACCTTAGCATCTTCAATTAATTTTCCAAGTTGTCTAAGTTGCGAGATACTCGTGGGAGAGTAGAGAGCCAGTTGAGCCTGTAAGTATGGTTGCAAGTTTCTACGCATAATCTCTATGCGCTCCATCTCCACAGGTACACGAGAAAGGCGACTAAAAAGGTTCTCCATGACAGCGACGTAGACTGTTACGGACTCATCGGGTCCTTGGGTTCTACTGCGGATCTCATCCCATAGGCTGATTTCATAATCACAAGGCAGGAAAGCGGCTTTCAAGGCGATGATCAATTCATCCCAAGAACGAATCGTGTTGCGAACGGAACGAAACCAAATTCGAGCGTTGCCAGTGAACAATTCGATGGCAGCGGCAAAAAGTTGATCCTTGGATACGTTTCGAGCTATGCGAGTTTCTTCAATTTCCTCTAAAAAGCTAGTTAAGCCATTTCCTCCATCGAAGGTGATCCTCCATTTATTGATGGCTAAATAATTGGCTGAAGTGTGTCTATACGATGCAGAATGATTGACCTCTTCAGCAGCAGACGAGCGTCGATTGACGGCATCGGCAAAGGGTGGATAATCCAAGTACATGCCAGGTTGAATGGCTGAGCTAGAGGGAACAGACTGCGGGGCAGAAAACTGTGAAGTGAACAAAGGGTGACTCCACGTAACCGAATTAGCAGTAGGACGAATAGGCAAGGCAGCGTCTTCCTGAGACGTAGTGGCAGCAGAGCTATGGGGGCGAATATGACTTGTCTGGGGCGAAGCTACTGAACCGTCCTCCGAGCTTGAATCACTCGGTGCGACTGACGTATCGTTACGAGCTTGAGCATCAACGTGAAGCTGAAGTTTCGCTTCCAAGGCGGCAATTAATTGTTCGCATTTATCCTTCAAGGACTCCAACCTAGAAGCGGAATCTGGTTCTGCTGTAATATGACCTAACCGACCTTGAACATGAAGAAGGCGAGTACCTAAACGTTGTGCATCATTGTCCAAGTTCCTAGAGGTGCAACTGTCAATTTCGGCAGCTAAAATAGAAAGTTTGTCTTCGCAGATCGCAAGTTCTTCAGTAGCGTCCAAAGACACGGGAGTGAAAGTGACATTCATAAGAAGATCTATCTTCATACGAGCACGGAGTAATTTACGTTTGTCTTGGACGTTGCCCTGAATGGCAATGTCTCTAACTCGAAGCTCATAGTCGAGCTCATCGACGAGCAAACGATTAACATCTAATCTAAATACCATCTTGCTGTTCCAACAGGACAAGATGATCAACAAAACTTATTTAAGCTAGACTTATAACTATCCAAGCAAAACCTGTAAATAGCATGCAATAAACAAACCTATAACTAGCAATAATCAATTGTAAATACCCAACAAGTATCGACAATAAATAATACCAAAATAATGTAAATCACCTAGCCAGTAATAAATTCTAACACCCTAACAGTTCGATTTGCACTATAGTACCACCAAGTACCCTAATAACGACGCAGTCAAAAATCCTTTCAAGGCCCCAAAGCGTTGGGCGCCAAAATCTTCTTGTTAGGGAAGATAGACGGTCGGCCTTACCTTTTGGCGAAAGTTATATTTGATGTTTTGCCGGCTGGTAACTATCGGCCTAATTGGGCTAGCTCGCCGCGAGGGTCGCAGGGTTCCAGCTATGCTGAAAAAGTATAAAAAAAAATAGGGCGCCAGGTCCACGACTCAAGTTCTAATCCTTATGCCGGACCGTACATAAGGTCAGGACAATTTCCAGCAGCACAAAGAAAACAATCAAATCAACCACCAAAGAAAATATCACAGCTTTATTAATAAATGGTGGGTATGTACTATAGTGCAAATACAAACATTAATGTACAACAAATCAGGCAGGCGTTCAAATACACATAAGTGATCATACGATGTACCAATTATAAATTTCAATGTAAATGTATATATATATATATCTAAATAAATTATTACAAATGCATGCAAAAAAAGAAGAAATGTAGTTTCGGGCCGTAAATAAATATTACCATGCAAATATTCATAAAGCAAAATTTAGGCCGCGAATCGTTGGACAGTACAAACACTCTAAAAAAAAAAAGAAACGAGGGTACGCCGGGCGTCGCGGAGACAATTAAAATAATTTAAATTGATTAAGCGCGAGTCGCGGAGCGGGTTTAAAATTTCGCGTATACCGGCTCAGAGCAATACAAGACCACCTCGGCTAACGTTTTAACCCCGAAGGTTAGCCCTAAATGACGCTATATCTATATTCAAAATTTTCTAAGGGGCGGAATCAGCGTGCGTTTGCGTGGCCACACATGAACGACGGTGTCCATATTAGAAATGCATTCAGTGTACGTATGTATATTTATATGCTAAAGAAAGCAAAGGCTTGGATTTGCCCATTACTCGGTTAGCGAAGATCTACAAATAATCACAATGCTCCCGAAGTCGGCTTATGAGGCACGCTACTGAAGTGTGCCTAACTTCACGCCGGACGTTTGACATGAAAATATTAAATACTGTTTTGTGATGTAAACAGCGAAGCTTTAAGGCTTCCGAACTGTGTTATGCAAGCTGGTGAGTAAACGCGACGTCCAGAAAGGACACAAGTGAAGCTCAAAGCTACAAGTTCTACTCTATAAATTTTTTTCAGATAACACAGGTCAATAAGGGTAGGAGACCCGAAGGCACAAACGGAGCAATACACAGGTAAACCTTATGACCTCAATTTAGCAAGTAGCAGAGGGTATCCGCATATCATTGCGCGGCGGCCCTAACATTTAATTACACAAATTCTAAATATTACTAATCTAACGATGCACGAAACCTATCACCTAAATCACATGCCCGAAGTGCTAACGGCATGAAACAGTATGATTCAATTATAAAGTACAACAGGCGCAATGCATATTATCTACAATAACGTCTTGCCTGCAGGAAAGTTTACCAGAACCTAATCTCTCCGTTTGCTCCCCTGTTGTTGGACGTAGCTAGCGCAGCAACGAGGGCGGCTGCAGCTGCGGGAGGCAGTGCCAGCTGTGGAGGCTGCAGAATGACTTGCAGGTGAGTGTAAAGCAGTTGCTCAATCTTCAGTGTTGCCCACGAGAGTTGCAACATTCACAGGCGATGCGACTATCTTAGGGCCCAGTGCATCGAACTGGATTCCAGCAGGGTGCAGTCGAACGGGATAGGCCTGCTCCAGACAGGAAGGATTTCAAGCAGATGGGGAGTGTCTTAATTCAAACCGGGAATTTTTGGCTAAAAACGCACAGAACCCAAATGTATTCCCGATTAATAAGAAACTGGCCTAATCTTACCTCAAGCTGGGGGTCGAGCCGAAAGAAGCGTGCTAAAGTAGTTTCCAGGAGATCCGCCAAAAGCGAAGGAATGCAAGTAAGTAGCTATCTAATCATTACGAACATCCACGATAACGCAGAAATGCTTCCAGATCCCTCAAACAATCTATTCGAAGAGGCGAGCCCTACCAAAGGGCTATGAAGCACTTAGCTGCAGAGGAACACCTACTAGCACGACAGTTTAGCTTGGAAAGAAAGCCGAAAAATTCAAAAACCCAGCCCACAGGTCATCTGATAACAGAAATTTGGGCCAGAAGAAGCCAAAAAAAACCAGTCAGGCAAGTTTGACTGCAGGCAAAGATAACATTGCTCTAGCAACAAATGGAATAGTTAAAAACAATTTGTATCACCGGTTGCCTAGCGGCCATACCCAAATATTTGTAGAAATATAGCAAGAATAAACCTAATTTGCAAAATATGAGTAATTAAACGAGGGATTGCTTACGAAACTGCATGATAATTATAGGAGAGTAATTAAAAATAAGATATAGCTAATTATACCTAGTTTAAAGTTTGCAAAAATTGACAAAAGCCAACCATAAATATTCAAGTTCAGAATTCAGCTAGCGAAAGTTCAATGCTACGGGGGGCACTCCAAAAGTATCGTAACAAAGAATTGTAGAAAAACTACACTAATTTACTTAAAACACTATTGTTTTCTAATTCATATATGCAAGTACAATAATACAGGGTGTCCCGCATAGATTGCATAATAATGCACTGGCGTGTTCTTTGGTCAAAAAGAAACAAAAAAGTCCTAATAAACATAAACATATATTCGCAAATGCATAGTTTCCGAGATAAACACTGTTTAAACAAATGTTCACAACAAAAGCAATAAACAATAAACTAAAAACTAAAATAAACTGTTACAAAAGATGTTCAATGTGTCTACCATTTTCTTCGACGCATGCACGAATTCTTCTCCTAAAAGAGCTTCGTGTTCGTTCAAAAATCCTCGGAACTTGCCTGACTTGGTTAAAAGCATAGTTAATTTTATTTCTTAAATCATCTAGGTCATGAATCGGTTCAGAGTAAACTATTGGTTTTATATATGCAAAAATCAAGCGGATTTAGATCTGGTGAACGAGGCGGCCATGGCACCGGACCACCACGCCCAATCCAGTTATTGCCGAATGTTTCGCTTAAGTAGTTCCTTACTTGTACGAAATAATGTGTGGGTGCGCCATCATGCATAAAATATGCATTTCGACGAGTTTGTACCGGTATATAATCAAATATTGCTTCCAATTCGTTTCGTAAGAATTGAAGGTATGCATCTCCTATTTGGAAGAAAACCGGTCTAGGACGTTTCAGCGCCGCCGGTTCATCGCCGCCGTTTCATCGCCGCCGTTCCATCGCCAGGCCCAGTTCATCACCAGCCGGTTCACCGCCCGCCAGTTCATCGCCAGTTATAGTAAATAAAATAAAAAATATATAAATTCACTTTATTTGAGAATAAGTCGTATTTAAGACTACAGACAATTAATGCACTCTAAATAATTAATTAGGACAATTAATAGAGGACTATAATTAATTTAAAAAACGTATATTCACTTTATTTGAGAATAAGTATTATTTAAGACTACATACAATTAATTTACTATAAATAATTAATTAGAACAATTAATAGACGACTAAAGTTAATTTTAAAAATGTATGTTTTGAAATTTGATATTTAAAACTGACAATTATGAGCTAACCCGCTGAGATATTCTATTGCATCCATATTGTAACATTCAGACACTATTCTTAAATATAATAAATTTAGTATTGTGTATTTTAATTTGGTTAAATCGTTAATACTTGAAAGGTTTCGATAAAATTTAGTACAGTACCGTTTTGAGGGGTGGCAGATCCAGATTTTTTCTAAAAAACCGCTAATATGAATTCTTGAAATTTTACTACTAAACACTGATATAGTAGGCCTTGGATTTTGTAGGAACGTGGCGCTTTTGGCTCCAAAAATACAGTTCATCAAGCTCTACCATTTAAGAAAATCGCACAATAAATAAAGATTTTACAGGGTGGCTCAAGAACAAATGAGTCACACTAAAGATGACCACATAGGAAAACTTTTCTTTTCTTCGTTTGCTCAAAATTTCTACTTCCATATTTGCAACTTATGCAGACATCGACAATAAACTAAATAATATTTGACAAAACCCGAATTATATACCCAAAATCCCAATGAAGTTCCTGCTCATTAGTGTACAGTTGGACGAAAACAACAAGGCTGAATATTTTCTAATCCTCTTAATATTTTAAACGTAAATAATACCTGCAACCATAGAAATTTCTATAACGTATGACAGGCGTATTGTTTATCCGTAAGCTGTAATATTCCGTTTAGAATACTGGTATTTAAAAATTAAGGATTGTTATCTTTTTAAGATTTTAAACGCAAATTACTTGTAAATAATACCTGCAACGAATAAAATTTTAAAATTTCTATTAACGTAAGATAGTCTTATTGTTTACGCGTAAGCTCTAATTTTCCGTTTAGTATAATTTAAAAATTAACGATTGTTATACTTAACTGGCATCATACATGTAAAACGTTTACTGGCAATACATTATGCGGCGGCGATAAAACGTCCTTGGCGATGAAACGGCGGCGATAAAACCGCTCGGCGAAGAAACGGCGGCGATGAAACGGCGGCGATGGACCGGCGGCGCTGAAACGTCCCATTCCGGAAGAAAACTGGGTCCTAGCAATTGATCTCCTATAACTCCAGCCCAAACGTTGAAAGAAAAGCGTCTTCGATGACGTGTTTCAACTATTGAATGGGAATTTTCATCGCTCCATATGTGCGCATTGTGGTGATTAAAAATCCCGTTTCGCGGGAAAGTGGCTTCGTCGGTAAATAAGACATTCGCCGGGAAATGAACGTTCACTTGTTCACGAAGTATAGCCCAACCACAAAAAGCTTCTCTGATTTCACTGTCTCTTTTGGTTAAAGCTTGCACCTGTTGATAATGAAAGGGGTGTAAAGACTGCTCTTTAAGAATTCGCCAAACAGTGCTTTTGCTCGTATTTTCCATGGCGAAAATTCGTCTTGTACTGGTTGTTGGATCTTCTCTAACTTTCTCCAAAATTGCTTCATCCAATTGCACAGGTCTAACATTTGCTCTTTACCTGGTTTCTTTCAATTTTACGCTTCCAGTCTCTCGAAAACGTTGGAAAACTCTTGCAAACATTCGGTGGGGCGGCAAATTTCTGTTGGGATATCGTTCTTTATACAAACGCGATGCTAGCAACAAATTTCCATCGGCTAAACCGTAAACAAAAACCATATCTACTAACTCTTCCACAGGATATGTAATCGGAGCCATGATAACAGATCGAAAAAAGTCTAATTAAGATACGCCAAAAAAAAATTAATTTAATAAAAAAGTAGTAAGCCTACTTAATGTTCGGATTTTACAATTTACTTAAGTCGGTACATGTCCTGTGGTACAAAATCAGTGTTTATCTCGGAAACTATGCATTTGCGAATATATGTTTATTAGGACTTTTTTGTTTCTTTTTGACCAAAGAACACGCCAGTGCATTATTATGCAATCTATGCAGGACACCCTGTATATAATACATGAAAAATATTTTAAATGTTTACGCATAACATATGACAAAAAATATAAAATAGTTCGTATTCTATCGCTTTCGCTAGTAGCTTTATCGCCCCTTACAGAATTTGTTTGGTCATTTTTGTAATAATGTTCTTATCAACAGCAAAATCGTAACGCTTATCCTGTCCTACATATCTTTTTGTATGTAAAACCGCTAATTGTTGTACTTGAAAGCCTATTTCTCGTTTTGGTTTTCATTAAATAGATATTAATAAGAACTGAAAAATATTTCTCCTACATAATAAAATTTTAACTTTAATATTATATTTTGGAAAATATTTAAAAAATTTAAAAATAATTTTTAGCTAAACTTAAAAAATATGTGTTTTCTGGTTTTGAGATTGTTCAATTAGCTAAAAATAACACACTCTAAAAAAATCTTATTGAAATCTTACTTAATTTCCGAAAAATAGCACTTCGGATTTTGACAATTTCGAAAAACTCCATTTTCTAAATAAGTAAAAATCACTCGGTATGTAGGATAAGCGCTACATAGGTTTTATACAAGCACAAATTATTAACGTAAAACTTTTTTTTTTGAAAAATAAAAAATTAAAAATTTTCCCATATTATGCCGACTTTTTGGCGGACACTGTATACCCAAAAAATAGTAGTAAGCGGGTTTTAAAACTACCATGATGTTACTGATGTTATGAATGCTGTGCGCTTATTTTATAAATTTCCCGTATTGCATACTCAATCAAAAACTTTATGAGTGACACTATATAATTCGAGGTTAGCAGGTTGGGTTTTGCGTCAGTCTCTGTCAAAACTGACGCAAAACCTAACCTGCTAACCTCGAAGTTGACATAGATTTACAGTGTCGCCAACATATTATTCATACAACAAATATTTCAAGCCAAGCTTGATTTCATTTTCGTTTGCTCACAGGTTACAATACATGTAAGCATTTTCATTGGCTATACAAAAACAAAACATTTAAAAGAATAGTTATTGCTGAACCACATCACTAAGAAATCCATTAGACTATAAAATATAGACAACAACAAGATCATTTACTAATTAACTTGTTGTGTTTATGTTCCTATTTTCTCGTGAACTAAGGCTTAGAAATTTACCACTGAAATCTAGAAGCACGTGTATGTAAATAAATAATTCTCGTAAATTTAAGATGTGATTCCTCGAATTTATCCTGGCGGACGTGTTGGTCATTACAGATTAATTTATGAATCTCTTTGCAAATTTCCATAAAATATAAGTTGTTCTGAATATTGTATACAAATAAAGAGTTGTCGGTGCTTTTTTCGGTTTAAATACTACCCGAGAAGAATTTTACGTATGATTATACGGTGTAACAAAAATTCGGTAGAAATAAGAGTCGTTTTGGTAGATCGGTAGGGGTAGATTGTAGATAAAATCGGTAGATCTACCGAAATATCGGTAGGGTTGGCAACATTGTGTAGCTGGAATATGTTACTGAAGCTCGAAAAACACCAGCGGCAACACCCATTGATTTAAAGTAAATAGATAGAATGAAAAAAAAAACTGCAGTAGGTATAGTAGACCACAACCTTTTAGTGGGTACTAAGAACACACGAATCTTAAACCGCAGCTAACCTAAAATTATACTTCTTGAGCATGAGACAGGTGTGGTCTACGATGTTGCATTTTAGCCCAAGTATTTACTAGATGCCTCTATACTTTTACTTTTATAACCGTTTGGGCTGTGCCCAGTGTTGCCAGACGTACGAGAATTATCGTTTTTGTAAGATAATTTTACCAGTCCTACGATGTACAATAGCACATGTACGATAATGGCAAAATGTACGATAATTTGGCTATTATTAAAAATTCTCGCAAATTTGGCAGATAAGTACCTACTAATATTGAACGTATCTTCAATATGACTGTTACGTGCAGATATTTTTGCTGAACCGGTATTACCAACAAGGTGCTGAAATTTAATTCGGTGCTGCTATTATTTATGATAACAAGCTGATCACATACATCACCGCCTTTCCACATGCCCACTTTCGACTTGCATGTTTTACAAAAAATGCATCTCGCAGGCATTCTCGATTCGCGGTTTAATTATTAGCACTTATCGTCGACTTACAATCTTCTTCTACCACACCACTGATCTAAATATGTAGTATGTAGTTCAGTGTACCACACAGACCATGTAAAATCGGATTTGTTTCTGAATTATTTCATGCTTGTTGAAGGGGGTTGAAGGACCAGCCACCTGTCTGCCTGTCGTCGGGTGAAATAAAAACAATGCTGAGTTTAACATCAAATTTAATGTGACGGTTTTAAATACATTCGACATTAATATTGCATCTTTAGCATCCCGGTGGGCGACGGCGCCGTAGCCGGACATCGGGGGTGGCAGGAACGCTAAAGGTAGGGGTTAGAAATTACGTGGAAATGAGCGGAAGTACGTACTTGTAGCTCGCCTGGAGCGGACCCCTGGGTGGGTGCTGGAGCCGTAGCCCTTTCTGGTTCTTGGAATTCGTGAGGCGCGGGGCTCGAGGCGTTGCACTGATTTGCACCACTGGTTGTTGTCGTCTGTCTGCTCTTATCACCCTTGTGTTTTTGAGGGGGGGAAAACGGGGTGGCCTTTTCTGATTGGCGCAACTGTGTCGCGTGACGTACGGGGAGCTTTATTTGGAAACATGGGTTTTGGAGGCGGGAAAATATTGTAATGAACACGAAACACTTGTAGTTATATTTTTCTATGTACCATCCAAAATATTATAATAGGATAAAATGTACGATAATGTACGATAATTGTTACTGCTGTCGTAGGATAATAATGTTTATTCGATCTGGCAACACTGCGGAGTGCGCCACAGCGTTAAGGGTATTGTAACGATAGTTGGCACCACAGACAAGAAAGGAAATAGATACCTCACTCCCTTACTCAGAAGTAGGTTCAGGAACTTGCGCGACACCTGGAGTTTCTGACAAGATTTAGAACACAACAACATACCAAACTTTATAGATCACTGTAATTTTGTCGCTACACTACGCGGAACTTGTCGGGCAATTTAAATTCAAATTTGTGTGATACAGTCGCGGCCAAAAAACGGAACACTTTTTTTTACCTAATTTTCAAAATGCGAAAACAAGTGCGGAAACTGACAATTCTAATTAATAATTATCATCAAAAGTTATAGTTTAGATCTGAATTAGAGTGCTTTATTAACCAGGCAAGCTTATTCCACTAGATTTTGTGTCACAGGGATTTTAGCGCCAAGCCGTTGGCTGCGCTGACCGGTAACCGTGCGTTCTGTCGTCTGTCAAGCAAGCAAGACTAGAAACCGTTGGAGCACGTACTGTTTGATCCAGACGAACACTGCATGCTGATTTAAATCTTGGTGCATTATATTACGATGTTAATTATAATTACAGTCTTCTTCCAAGTGTGGTTATTTAAATCTATATATACAGTGTGTGAGTGTTGTTCTGTGCTGTCAACTGTATCTGTCAGTTCTATTGAGTTCTGTCACTCGTCACTGTTGTTTTAACTAAGTAATGTTCTCTAGTTTAAACCACGTGCATGTTCGTTAACAGTGTTTTCGTTTCGATTTTTTCTGCTTTTTTTATTTGTTTAAAAACCAATCCTTTTTAAGACTGATAAAATTAAATGACAGGATCCTTGTTTTTCCGACTTACCGTATGCTATTTGGAAAGTAACTAGAATTTGAATTTGCCGCCACTTTCAGTAACTCAAAATGGCGGACGAGCTTGCTCATATAAATATAGTACCTTAATTTGAATAATGACTTTTGATAACATTTATTAATTGGAATTGTCAGTGTCAGCCAGTTTTCGCATTTTGAGAGTTAGGTAAAATAAGTGTCGAGTTTTTCTTGGTCGCAACTGTATTTCCTTATACTGGTAAAACTGCTTATATGAATATTTTCATTTGAATTTTGTATTTGCATTTTTATTGACAAAATTAAGCAACTGCAAGTATACTAAGCTGATTTGGCAGAACTTGCAAAAAATTTAAATTCAAATTATAAGCAAAGAGCATATAATTAGTTTGCTCTTTGTTATAATAGAACAATAAAGAAGCCAACCTGCGATCGATCACTAATAATAATATATAATAATCAATGGTAGTATAATCGCAGATCAACACCCTTATCATTTATACACCACGGTAGCTCTGAAATGTTCTTACTCACCGCAATGACCTAACTAGCTTCAAATTCGGTGGCCTTGGGTCACAGATTTCTATCATCAGCTGAACTACTGCAAGCTCTTTCAATAATAAGAAAAACACAGGGCGCCAGAAATCACAGATTTCGAGAAATAAATAAAATTACAGCAACAATTAGGTTTATTTGGTTAATAAATAATGGTTGCTTGCAACATCGTAATTAGGTCTGTAAATTGTTTATCACAAAGTTTAAATACAGTATATAACTAATGCTGAAAATGCAGCACGCACAAAGAATATGTGAACCTGTTTTGGGCGCTTGGATTGAATATGATTGCAATTCAATGAAGGAGTAAGCTTACCACTGTCATATGTTTTAACCGTTATCTCGGTATTGATAGTAAAATTGCGTGAGAGCACTTCTTACAAAATTCTCAATACGTATTCATTAAGCAAAACTTTAAATTTGTGAATTGTAAATTTAGGAACAATTAATACATTACGTTTTAAATTTGTAAAGCGCAGTTTAAATTTGTAAATTGTAAATCTGACTTTTAAAGCAGAGATTTATGAACAATTAATACATTATGTTTTAAATATGTAAAGCGTAGTTTAAATTTGTAAATTGTAAATTGGAAGCGTTGTTACAATCGATTCAGCCAACAATTCATAGGCGGACGTGGTTGTCAACAAACGTTGAAACACTAACCTGGGTGGTGATAAAGAAAACGTTGCCGGTAGGCACTGAATTGGTCCACGATTAGCTTAGCGTAAGCCGACAGCAATATCGAACTCGTGGCCGAAGTTGATAAGGAATAGACGCTCCTTGTACAACTTGGTAAGCTCAAGGTAACATTCCAGAAATGAGTTGCGGGTCCAAGTTATTGATTAGGGTGTTAATTAGGAAACCCAGATAAAGAGTCGTCTAAAAACGGCATCTAATAATGTCGTTTAAAAGTGACGTTGAAGAATATCGTCAAAGAGCTAATAAAAAAACGGGAAATTACTAAACTTGAATATCAAACCAAGGAGCGTAAACATACCTGATTTTAGTCATCAACTCACAAACGAAGTCAATTAAAAATTGGTGCAGTAGCACGCGGGAATGCCTTCGTAGAAGCAAGTTACTTCAACCGAATGCAGAAATAGAATGCCCGCAGATCGGCCAACAAGTGAAAAACAGCTGAAGGCTGGAGCGTCGCGATAACGAGCAATACGGACTTTCCAGAATCGGTACAAAGTGAGTGGACCAAAAATTTGAAATAATTCGAAATACAGCGAATTATAACTCAAGTGAAAATATACAGGTTGGCCCGGAAGTGACTAAATGGCGAAACAAATAGCAGGAGCTAAAGATTTGTTTCAATAAGTGAAGTTTCATAGCAATTTTATCAGCACTTTATATTGAAAACAACCCTCTTTGGGAAACTGCAGGGCAAACATACTTACAATCCAGTTTTTAGAAGAATGTTTAGCGTTAACACCCTTGCTGTTTTTATAACCTTGTTGATTTAATGCGGCTACTTATTTAATAAATAAAAGTAACTGGCCCTGCTTAGTACTTTTATTAATATCTAGTTTACCTAAACATTTTAAAGTTGCAATTGGCATACACTTAATAATTAATGTGTAAACGTTTGCTTTGCATTTAAATACAATGAAGTAAGTACTATAAGTAACTAATTTAAATCTTATACAACTTTTTTGATAAAATCACAATAAATATTTTAATGGAAGATTATACAGTAAATGTTATAGGATTTTACTTTAATGTAGTAACTCACTGAATTTTTAAATCGACAATTCGATATCTACTACAACAAACTCCAGTAAGTTACTTTTTCTTCATAATACGTATGTTTCAGGATTTTTCATTCAATGATCAAATTTAGTATTACGTCAATGTAATACCGATGGAGCCACAATTATATATAACAGCAATGAGATAACATGAACAAGAAAATAACTCGTATTGCTTGAGTAAGAAAGAGATAAACATAGTAGCAAATATTCGAGAAGGCTTAATTTAATTATGACATTTGTCAACTAAACATGCCTACTAAAATAACTTTTTCGTATGGCCATCTCTTTCTTACTCAAGCATTTTATTTTGTTATTCATGTTATCTCATTGCTGTTATATATAATTATGGCCCCATCCGTATAATATAAATATGAATTTTTCAAAAGTAGAATCACGAGTGCTTAACTCTTGTTGGAAAGATTATAATTTCATAAACAATTGGTTACTTAAATTAAACAAGAAGAAATTGACAAAAAGATAAGCGCTTAACGCGAGGGTTCTTTTGTTAGAAGTTTAACCGATCTTGGTTGAATCGTCTGGTCTTAATCCGTATTAACCCGCTGTTTCTTAGAAAATCCCTTAACAATAAAAAACCGTCTAACGTTCGTTGCCAATTATCAAAACATGGCACTTTAGTTTCTTTGCTATTTTTAATAAAATGCATGCTTTTTAGGACGGGTAAAGCAGTTTTCCAGTAGGAAACATGGTCACTGTTATCCCCATAAATTGGCACAGACGTCCGAAGCGGCTTTCCATTCATGTCTTGCTTTGCACTGCCATTGCAACTGTCGAAGAGGGTGTCAAAATATTTTAAAAACGAGACTGTTTCTCTAGAATCTTCTCGCAATTGCAAATTTTTGTGCGCAGTCAGAGCAGCTAAAAATAAAAACATTTTCAATCATTTTTCAAAATTAAATATTTCAGCAGTTGAACATACTATTTTCGATCATTAGATTCATGGTGCTAGATATAGTATGACTAAACACCTGAGCACAAGTTGAAACTTTCATTTTGTTGATTTTTTTTGGGTGAACATGGTGTTCTGTTATTTTAGGCATAGCTCTAAGATCACAGCTGAAATTGTCCAATAACCAAGTGTTATATACATGTTCCCACTTAGCTATTCTTTGCTGTCCATTAATTTTAAAATGTATATCCTTCGTTAATGAATTATTACGGATGGATTTCAATAAATGTGGCACATCAAATAGAGGAACAATTTTTTTCTGGTCAATTTCAAATATATATTTATCGGTACCAGTTTCTTCTCGGGTCTGTTCCACTAATTTCTTAATAGCACTGACATTATTACTTCCTTGATCACATACAGTGGCTACAACCTTTAGTCCAGCTACATGTGCCTCCCTGATAATATCTTCTACGTTTTTTTTTATTTGTTCGCTCTTTGCACCCCCTTTTACGAAATAGTATCCAACAGGTTGTTTCCAGTTACCCGCAATACCCCAGAGCATATATACCTGAAAAATTTTAAAATTCAAGTTTTGAATAACTATGATACTGATATTAGAAGAAGTAGAAAAAGAACTGCAGTCACACATATTTTAAAGCATTTACTAAGTGAAAAATATACTATTAATACGTGCTAAAGTAATGCGAAGGTAAACTTTCACGTTCGCGTCAATCCTTCAACAGGCTTAACTGAGAAATTTAAACGATATAGGTAGAACAATTAAAATGAAATAAAATACCTGAGCATGGTTAGCTATGTTCCTAGTTTTGTGCGAACCGCAATCTTCCAAGCCCTCGATTTGATCCTGGAACTGGTTGTAGTGAACACTTGGTTCTAACGCCATTTCATCAAAGAGAAGAACACAATATTTGTTTATTGGCTTCATCCTTTTGGTAGCACTCTTAAGTGCGTCAAATATGGCATGGTGGATTTCCGGAAATACTGGAACTCTTGAGAGTAGTTTTAGAAGGGTGATTCTGGACGGTAAAGCAAATATTGATGATAATAATTTGTACGTGGTGGGACTCTGTTTATAAAGAGCCAATGCCAATATTTTGTCTTCTAAAGCAAATCTTCGTCCTTTTGCTTTCTTTCCGATGCACTCAATTTGCCTTTTAATAAAATGGAAAGCTGTAGAATTTAAATCCTTTGCCAAATTAGTGAAGCATATTTCTCGGCTGTACATTTCACTTGCTTTCAATTTTTCTTTAAAACTCCACTTGCTCTTGGTTAATCGAGCTGCTCTTCTTCTGTAATAACTCGCCTGTTTATATAAGGTTCTTGCTCTTGGACACAATTCCAACATCTTGTTCACTCCTAGACCACACAGTATTCCACAACCTGGAACAATAAAAAGTCAAAATAAACTGTAGAAGCTCTTTATAGCTATTCAGTTACAAAGACAGTGCAAAGGGAAAAATAGAGTAGACCCTAAACTGCTTTTTTGAAGTCAAGCTGATGCCATCAGTTTTGTGCTTACAGTTTACTACTTGAAAAAAGGGTTAATTTATAACAATCAGAGCAATACAAAATATGTGACTGGAATGCTGTATTAATTGACTCAGAAATGTATTGTTATATAATCGAGAACATGTACAGAATAAAGTCGATCACAATCTACTCTCTTTTTATAAGGAATGCTGGAGCGGCACAAACGGGACCTTAGAGATAGCAACGATTAAATTCCTTTTACTTACCCAAGCTTCTTTCGAAACGCTCACTATTGCATTTCTTCTTTATGGGTGTTTCTGGGGGTGCTCCATTTGCATCGTTATAAGGTCTCTTCATGGGGGACTTGCAACAAGCAGGAATCATTGGATGCTCTACTATTTCTACGGTCTGAGATGACGTAGGATTATTGAATTCTCGGAGCGGTGTTTTATTATATGTGGGATCAACGCGGTAATCAAATAATTCATGTCGGTGTTCTCCACTCGCGTAAGATTGAAGAGCAGTACGTAGTTCATCTAAAGATTTTAAGATATTTTAAATTGTCTTTTATACAACAATTCATAATTAGCAAAAGAATCTACACCTACCTGAATGTTGAGGCAAAAACAACTTAGGGTAAACGTCGATATCACTGCTTAAAACTTTTTTAATTGTGGTGTTTTTCCAAAAATCTTCTTTGACAAAGTGTTTGCTACACATTCGCTTATTTTTGAAAATATATTGCTGGTCTTCACTCTCTAATCGTACATTTCTTACAAGTTGAAGCCACAGTAGAAATAGTCCACGATTTTTTCATAGGGTCTGGAAACTGATGACGGGAATCATATTTATTAGGTATACAATTAAAAACTGCACACCCAGACTTTCCCATTATGTCTTTAATTGATAACTTGGAGCAAACAAAACTTATAAACGAGCGAAAAATCACAATTGAAAGTTTACAGCAAATAAAAATTAAACAAACACAAGAAACAACACAAGCAACAATAATTAACGAGAACAACTTTTCTTTTGAACAACACAAGAACAAGAACACACAAACACGTTTATTTTAGTTGAGCACGCAGCGTTTTTAAAGAATGTTTGGAAATAACTTGAAGTTTTCAATCAATTTGACAGATCATGCAACCAATTTGACAGAACATGCAACAACAGCGCCTCTTGCGAGCATGGAGAACTCAGCCGCCATGACAGTTCCAGTCCCACCAATCAACATTTTCTTCTATCTCAGTATTATATTAGTCCGGCAGCGAAACCGTGTTATTTCCCTAAAGTGAAAACTTTCGTATTAAGTTTTTTTTAACGGATTCTCGTATATTTATATGTCTATTTACCATATCCGACTGATGACAAGCTGGCATCTTTGAGCAACTTGAGATACACAGGGTGTTTCAAAACAATAAGATGATTGTATGTTTTTGGCTTTAGACTTGAATACTACTTTAATATTGTATGGTTAATTGCGCGTTAACTTATTGAATTTATTGATTTTACAAGTTTCAGCCATATACAGAGTGTTTAAAAAATCTGTGTTATAAAGTTTTAAGAATACAAATGAATTTCTGATATGAGAATATTTTGTGTTCCAGTTCAAAATTCAGCTAAAAATAACAACGTACGTGTTTAAAAAGCTACATGACAGGTACAGAGTGTCCCAAAAATTTTTGGCTGAAACAGCAAACAGACACACAAAAGTTGGAGAAGGTTTCGTAGGTAGAAACCAAGAATAAATATTCCTGTATCATGGTACTACGATCTCTAATAGCGATTTCTTTTTCAGATTCGAGTATAGTGTAACGTCTAGTTAAATATGAGTGCAAACAAGTGTTTTTTAATTTTAAATTTGCGTGTGAAAATATAACTTAAAAACTTTCCGTTGCTGGCGCCCAGCGCATAAAAACTTATAAAGTGCAGTAAAGTGTATGAAGATCAAAAGTTTGAAGAACTTGAAGGATGTTTATCGCCAGGAAATGCTGTTACCGAAGCGGGAACTTCAACAACGAAAATGCAGAGGCGATCAGAAGTGCCAAATTTCAATTTTAAAGATGACTGCCTGTATTGTGGACAAAAGTGCGAAGTGGAAAAGAATAAAAAGAAGATGGTGACCGTCCTTTCAATTCCTAGCTTTAGAATACAAGGTAAAGAAAATTTCAAACAAGGAAGCCATTTTTCAAATATGCGTGGAAAGAAACGATACCTGGCTGCTGAAATTAGATTAAGATTCACTGGCTGTGTGGCAGACCTACCTGCCGTAGATGCCAGATACCATATGGACTGTCGTAATAAATTCATGGGTCAAAACGCTGTGCTTTTAGCAAAACGGCAATCTAGTCAGGATACCGAGGAAGAAGATATTCTTTACGAGGAAACAGTAAAAGAAATATTGACCGATAAAGAAAGAATTTGGAATTCGATAGATATAAACAATATATACTCGGATCGCGGAGGACATAAACTTACTCGAGGTAATTTAATGAAAACCCTCAAGAAACAGTTTGATGAACTGATAGTACTTTCTGCCCCAGGATATGCAAATATAATAACAGTCCCTAACAAAGTCGCGGCGACCTTAAAAATAAGTCGTGTTGAGGATGACGCTGATGATATTGAGACTGCAATTGGCAAAATAACAAAAGAAATAAAACGCGAAGTTGCTCATGTAAAGAAAAATAAAGAGACATATAAGTTACATGTAAAATACGAAACAGTGTTAAGAGGATTGCAGCAAAACTCTATTAAAATTTTGCGAATCGCTATCACCTAAATTAGACAAAACTCTACCGGCACTTTTAATTGGGAGTATCGTCTCATCGACTTTATATAATACATTTACAAATCTTCAAATAGGTGTAGGCGTTAAGTTTAGATTTTCAAAAGAACTAGCGAATATTTTGAACCAATTTAAAATAGCATGCACGTATGATGAGCTGTTAAGGTTCAAAAAGACTGCCGCTTTTGAGGTGGTTAAAAATGTAAATTTAACTGGAATTACTAAAGGAAATGATGCTAAGCTAACCCAGCTTATTGTTGACAATTTTAACACAGAAATCTCATCGCAAAATGGCAAAACTAGTACTCATTCGCTGGCTGTCCTTACCGCTCAAACTACGTCAGCAGGAAAATTTTTAATATAATATATACTTTTGGAACACCCTGTATTTAAATTTTTTTATTTTATTTTATATAAACCTTATTATGAGAAGCAAACCATTTGTAAAAAACTCGTTTATTTACGTAAAATTTAAAATAATTTAAAAAGAGTGATATTTCACCTACTTTACTTATCGGACACCCCGTATCTGGAGTTGCTCAAGGATGACGCTTTGTCATCACTTAGATATCAAAACTAGGAGACCCTTAGACCCCAAATCCGTTCTGAAAAAAACTTAATACGAAATTATTGGGTTTTACCCGGTGGCTGCCGGACTATATTGGTTATTTTTATGAGTTGAACTAATATCACCTGCGTAACAAAAGAATAGGCTGTCCTGTTTCGGCGCGCATACCTACTGCCACCTGGACTTTCTGAAACATACTATTAGCGAGGGCTCACTCGGGCTATTTGAGCTATGAAGAGTGGGCCGTCAGACATGATTAATAACACATGGCGCCGTAAGCGAAAAGCAGACGTTCATCCAATATTGTCATTATCTTAAAATTAAATTAATATCTAAGTTTGGAGGAACCACTAAGGCCATGAAGAAATACGTATAATGGCAATAACAAAGTTTCAATGCGCAATGTATTGTTTTAATACAGTAACTCATCGTCTGAAATCATAGAAATTAAAAAAAAATACCTACAACCATAATAATTTGTTATTGCCACTAGAAGGCTAACCATATAACTCACCTAAAATTTGAAATCAATCTATACAGTCTTTATTGAGAAAAAGGATTTTTTGTGCAAAATATTGACAACACCATGACCTCTACATGCCTTACAGCATATAACGTTTCAGCTATTGCCACTGAGATGGCGCTGGCTGTTTTATGGATAGCTATACAGCTCACATAAAAATTTACATCTAATGGAATACTTGCAATAACAATTTGAATATTTTATGTAATACAGTAAAATCTCTCATAAGCAGACACCTTCAGGACTGTAAAAAAGTGTCAGCGTAATGGAGGTGTCAGCTTATAGTAAAAAGTAAAAAATTAAACCTACTACAATAACTAGTTGATAATTTGTTACATTTTTTGCTTGATTATTTCCTTCATACCTAAACTGGTCAATCATAAAGTCAGTTTTTGTGTTGTTTTTGGAATTACATAAGTGAATAAAATCCTTGCTAAAACTTAAGGGTGATCAAAGCCCGCAAATTTGAAAAGGGTCATTTTGATTAGGATAATGGAATATCTGGCCTAGAATACTTTCAAAGTGATAGTGGCATTGAGTATTATGTATTTCACTAGTTTGACTTTCAGAACTACCTTCTGAAATATTGCTCGATAGAAATTCTTTTTTTTTATTTTTGACGTTTCCATTGACAAATAATTTAGAAAAACTGGCATCGCTGTGTTTCTTGTATTGTGTTATTATGGTTAACGAATACAAACAAATTCAGAGTTATATGTGAATTAAAACGACATTGAAGTTGTATGTAACTGTTATTCTATTTAGATACAGAATAATTAACACAGTAGATAGATAACTGCTTATTTATTCACAAAAAAAGAACCAGCAAAGGTGTAGCACAATGAAAAACAATAGATAAAATACACTAAGTTTACACTAAACATATTGAACAATTTAAAAATACCTGGCTTTACAAATTAGCACAATTTATCATTAAAACAACCGTCCCCGTTTTATTTCTTAAATATTTGATGAGCATTTTAACATGTACTGTAAGGATTTCTGTTAGTATATAGGTAACATTATCGTAACTTAAATGAAATTAATAAGACTTTTCTATGTTGAATAATCAAAAAAGTAAGAGTAAATTAAAATAAAATCTTTTTAAATTTTTTGGCAACCAATATTTATAAAACTCCGTTATTGCTGTCGACATAGAACTCAAAATAAGCCGATTTAACCCAAATTACCTATACACAAAAGTCCACCCCTGAAATGATAAAAAATGCTTTACCGCGTCTCTTGTATGAAATTAAAATAACAGGTAGCCTTTGAAAACATCATTTTTAAAGATTGACAGTAAATACAATGTGATTGAGGTCATCGTCCTGAGCCGAAGTAGTCTAGAATTTCCTCTTGACCTTGTAACTAAAAAAAAGATTAATAACATTTTTATTTCCTTATTTGAATAGATATATATCTAGGCCTTTCACTCCTATTCGGAGTATAAGCCGCCCCGGGTTGAGCTCTTCTAATCCGGTTTCCGCGGTGGATTGGTCCGCATGTTCTAGTTTCATTCTTTCTCCATTTATAGGTTGTTACGCTCATTTTGACATTTTCCTATTTATTGATTGAAATAAATTAGCCAGATTTGGTTATTTGCTTTATTTCCCTAAAAATACAATATTTTACCTTATGGGTAGACAACCTTGCTTGCATCAATATTTAATTTCAAACTTAATGCTACACTGCCGTTATCAGTTCAGAGCACTCTGCATTCTTTAGTTTTTACGTTGGCCAACTTTCCAATTTTTGGGAATTTTGATAAGCTGAATTGGGCTGGTTTGGATCATTTTTTGGCCATTTCCTGGCAAGTCTTGCGTTGTGAAAGTTGGAATTGCTTCCTATGGGGGCTAGTCTCGCGGCTTTGGAAGCCATCTTCATAGTTGGAAGGATTTAGAGGCTCCGCTTCCCCTACTGGAATGCTCGGAGATTGGTATTGATGTCTTTGGCGTTCATTTCGTCACAGACGGATTTCATGGGACGTTCACTTTTCGCACGCTTGGCTTAACGAGTTGGCTGCACAACATCTTAAGGTTCGTACATGGTGTTTGCCTACGTTTCCCTCTTTTGAACGTCGTAATCTATTTGGAAAATTTGTATTTTTAGCCATTAAAAATCTGGATTAAAAATCTGGGATCGAATTAAGTTTTGGGATCGCATTATGGATCGTATTTGCCATTGATTTTTGGGTCCACCCAGGAAAATGCTTGTTATTTGATATTGGCTCGCTTACCTCGTTTGGTGTTATGTGTATTGAGGCAAACGGTGCTTGCATCGCCTACCAGACATCCTCCCCACGATTTTCGCTATGCTGTTGGAGGACGGCTTCTGCTCCTTGCATCCTCGGTGCACTAGGTGCTTCCGAGAAGCTGGTGGCTTGCGTTCGGCCCTGAAAAGCAGCACGAGTGAATCGTATGTAACATGACTTGAGGTGTGTATATGTGAACTAGCGTAACAACCGCTTAGCTAATTGTAGGCATTTCATATAGTAGTATTTGCATTGTAGGATTATTTGTGTGTAACTTGCATTAGGGCATATCTGCCGCATCGAAATTTATTGTGTAGTTTTCATTTGGGCGTATTTGTTGATTCGTATCGCGCTTCGTGTAATCTGTAGAGTATACTATTTTTATGGTAGCTGTATTAGCCATGCTCGTGATATAAGATCGTAGATATTTTGTATTATCGAATTGTTTGCTACGCTTAGGTTTGCTTACCGTTGGATTGCGGTAAATGTGATGAAGGCCGCCTTGAACTGAGCCCTGTAACGTAATATAACATTCAGATATGCTATTGAACTATTTTAAGACAGTTTAGCTTACCTAGATTACAGGCCAGCTGTGTTTTACAGAACTTTAGCTTCTGTATTCACCAAGTTTAGTTGCAGAGGTTAGCCTTGTACTTGTCAAACGTCGTTTTAGGGTGTAGGTTGTGGCCAGCGAAGCGCCCACGGTAGCTTAATGCTCAAACTTTAGATATTCGTAAAATCGATCTTGGTAATTTGTTATTTTAGCTTTTGTTAGGAGCATAATTCAAGCCGTTGCTTTTACTAGTCATATATAAGAACTTGATGAGTTTAAAACAGAAACCGCCACGCCCTGTATGATCATACAACCGTAACAGCGGGCTTCGAGCCTTTGAAATCTTGACGTCACATTTAAATTGTAAGCTAACATTCGGGGTTGTAGTTAGCTTTTTTTGCTTGCATAGCTCTAGTTTTCGCAGCACTCTGCCTCACAGTATGGGTGCGAATTATTGTACCTGTGTTGCCAATTGGGTAGCAACTTATTTTCTTTATTCATGATAGATTATAGCCCAGGATGTCCTACTTTTAGCCGTTGATTGATATAAATGAAATGAATTGATGCAGTGCCTTTGCCGATTTTAACGTGTTTATTGTTGATTTATTGGTTTGTACATTTTAACGTGTTTATTGCTGATTTATTGGTTTGTGTATTGATATTTTTTTATTGCTGTGCCTTTGATTTATTCGTATTTTGTTAGATTTTGATTGATGATTTGCCTGTCTGTGTTCGACTTGAACTTGTTATTTTGTTGCACTATAGTACCGAATAAAGCTGTGATATTTTTATTGGTCGTTGCTATTTTGTTTAACTTGCTGGTTTTTATCTGTGACCTTGTGAACGGTCCGGCACAAGGATGATTCGATGTCGAGGACCTGGCGCCCACTCTCTTCGTATTTCTTTTAGTATTCTTTTCAGCGTAGTTGGAACCCCGTCCCTCGCGACTAGTTAGCCCACTAGGCCGATAGTTACCAGCCGGCAAAATATCAAATACAACTTTCGCCAAAAGGTAAGGCCGACCGTCTATCTTCCCTTACAAGGTTATTGTTTGTTTTTGCTGTATTTGATATTTTATTCCATTCCTTCCGGTCCTTAGTCTTTCTTCTCCAGTCCACTATTTTCATCTTGTGTATGTCTTTTATAACTTGGTCTTCCCATCTAAGTTTAGGTCTTCCTCTGTGTCTGGTGGCTTCGGGTTTCCAATTAGTTATCTTCTTTATGACTGAGTTCTCACTTCTACGTCGGATGTGGCCAAACCATCTTATTCTCTGGGCTTTTATAAATCGGACTATGTCTTCGTTCTTGTTTAAGTGATTTATTTCGTGGTTTATAAGTGGTCTGAGTTCTCCTTCCGGGGTCTTTTTTGGTCCTAAGATTTTTCTCATTATCTTCCTTTCTATTATTCTTAGTCGCTCTTCGTCTTGGTTCGTCAGGCACATTGTTTCCGCTCCGTAGCTTATTACTGGTCGGATTGCCGCTTTGTATATCCTTATTTTGATGTCTTTACTAAGGTCTTTTAGCAGTCTTTGATACTTCCAGTATGCTCTGTTTCCGATCTTGATCCTTTCATTTATTTCTATTCTTCTTTGGTTTTTTCCGTCTATCATCACGCCTAGGTATTTAAAATATACTACTCTCTGAAATGTGTATGCCCCCATTTTTATCTCTGTTGGTTTGATTGTTTTCCTTGAACTAAGCAGGTATTTTGTTATTTCTTGATTAATTCTGAGTCCTTTGGGTTCTGCTTTTCTTACTAGGGCTAGTAATGTCTGTTCTAAGCTGCGTTTGTCTCTCGCGATTAATGCTAAATCGTCAGCATAACCTATGATTTGTGTTGAGCTATGCGTGGTTGCCTTTTCAGGTCCGATTTTCTTGATGGTCCCATCTAGAGTTATATTAAATAATGCCGTCGATAGTCCGTCTCCTTGTCTCACGCCCCTTTCTATTTTAATCTCTTCTGAGTCTCCGTCTTTTGTTGTTATCGTTGCTGTTGATTCGTTTATTGTCTTTTTTGTCAATCTTATTAGTTTTGCTGGGATCTTCATATTTTCCATTTCCTCTATTAATTGTGCCCCGGTTATAGAGTCAAATGCTTGATGAAAGTCTACTAATAGTATGTGTAAATCTATATTGAATTCATATGCCTTTTCTATAATCTGTGTTAGTGTGTGAACCGCGTCAATGGTTGACAGTCCCTTCCTGAATCCTTGTTGGTATTGTCCAATTTTGTCTTCTGTGTAGATTGTTATTCTGTTTCTTATTAGTGTTGTCAGTAGTTTGTATGCCGTATTTAACAGCATTATTGGTCTCTAGTTACTGCATTCTACTGTGGTTCTCTTTTTGTGGATCGGTATTATTTGCCCTTTCCTCCACTCCATCGGCATGCTTTCCTCATTCCATATCATTACAACTAAGTTGTACAGTCTCTTGAATAGGTCTTCTCCTCCTTGTTGTATCAATTCATTATTTATTTCATCGGGTCCTGCTGTTTTCTTTTTCTTCAGTTGTCTTACTATTTCTGTAACTTCTTCATATGTAGGTGCTTGTACTTCTTGGTCTCTATCGTCGGTTTTCACTTCTTGGGTTTCTTTTTCTTCTGCATTTCTTTTGTATATTTTTGTGAAGTATTTTTCTCATTGATTTTTTCTATTGTAGGTATTGTTTTGTGGGATTTTATTTGTTGTTTAATGTGTTCGTAGAGTTTCGAGTTGTTCCTATTTGATGTTTCTAGTGCTTGCATTTCTTCTGTAATCCAATTTGTTTTCTTTTTCTTATAGAGTTTTGTGGCTTCTTTTCTTATTTGGTTATATTCGTCAAGTTCTTGTTCTCCTTTTGACCCTATCCACTTCTTCCTTGCTTCTTTTTTCTTCTCACTAATAATTTGGCATTCCTGGTCGAACCATCTTTTACTTCTTTAGATTTTACTCTTTCCGACTAGTTTTTCTGCAGCTGTTAGTATGCTGTTTTTTATATTTGTCCATTCTGTATTAATATCGTTTTCTTTTTTGTGAGTTTCTAATCCACTAGTTATGACCTGGGCGTATTCTTTTTTTGTTTCTTCCCTTTCTAGTTTCTTTATGTTCCATTTTCTCTTCATTGTTTTGTTTTTTGTGGTTTTTATTATTTTTAGTTTAATTTTCATCATCACTAGAAGGTGGTCCGTGTCGGCGTTGGCTCCTCGGTAGGATCTTATGTCATGTACAATCCTTGTCCATTTTTTTGAGATTATGACGTGATCAATTTGGTTCCCGTCTGTCCTGCCTGGTATCATCCACGTTATTTTGTGTTCACGTCTATGTTTAAATTTTGTGCTGATGATGTATGTGTTGGTCATTGTGGCTAGGTTGCATATTCTTCTCCCGTTATTGTTTGTATGTTGGTGTATGGTTTCTTGTCCTGCTATTTCTTGATTATATTCTTCCTAACCAACTTTTGTGTTAAAGTCACCCACTATCAACAGGATATCGTTTGTCGGTACTTCTCCACATGTCTCTTCTAGCGTTTCGTAAAATATCTGCTTATCTTCCTCTTCTGCTTCTTCCGTGGGGGTGTAGCAATTTATTACTGTTATGTTTGCCTGCTTGTTATTTATTCTTATCTTTGATATTCTTCCATTAATTGTTTTGAAATCCATTACTCGGTCTTTGAGCTTTTTGTTTACCATGAAAGCCGTTCCATTTCTACCTTGTTTCTCCTCTCCGGCGTAGTAGAGTCTCTTTATCTATCCTCCCTTCTCTTTTCCATCTTATTTCCTGCAATGCCAGTATTTCCATTTAATATCTTTTCATTTCTCTTGCTATTTCGTGCATTTTCCCTGCTACTAACATTGATCTGAATAGATACTCACTTGATAATAATATGAATGATTCCTTTTCAAACGTATTATCGGTCCTTTCTTTTCTAAACAAATGCTACTTTTTTTCAATTTTATCACTTCATCTATGGTAGTAGCTTCAAGATCACGGGCGGAATAGAAGCATTTGACTTCCAAAATTGCATCTTGTTCGACGATGCCTATAAAATGGTTCGAGTAGGTAAACTCAGTCAACATGTATAACATGGGTCCTTTAATAATGCGAATAGGAAATAGTAATTTACGTTACAAGTACAGAAAGTGGAGCTTTTCAGTACGAGTGAGATGTTTCCGGAAGAGGCCGTTAGGCCGAGTCCGGAATTTCGAGACGAGTATGGAAAAGCCACTTTCATACGAGTTTCGTACAACATTTTTTCGTACACTAGCATACAAAACGGAATACTAAATGTATCCTCGTATATAGCAAATAAGTAGAGTAATGTAACGTAACGTAACGTTTTATATGTGTTGTAACTAAGGAAACGTACGGCAAACTGCTACTTTGCCGTACGAATACCGCAAAATACTACTTTGCCGTATGAATACCGCAAAGTGCAACTTTCTGATTAATAAATTTTACGTCAAAGTAGCTCTTTCAATGCTAGTGTACGAAAATGGTTATTTAACCAACAAGTGTGTTAATAAAGGTGATTAATAATCGAGAGATTTTAACGCGTGAGCGAGTGGAGCGAGCGAACGCGTTAATGAGCGAGATTATTAATCACCGATTAACATAAGAGTTGGTTACAAGACTTTTCCGTCAAGCGTACGTTTATTAAAATCCATCAAAAATATTTATTAGTTTTGACATTTCAGATACATTTGACGTTTAGTACGTATGGTTGCCGATGCCGGAGCAATTTTGCGGCAATTAAAATACTTGGCGGTTGGAAATCCACCTCTGTTGCCGAAGGATACATTGAGAACTTGATAGGTATAAAATACAAACTGCCACAAAGATATTGAGCAAAGCGTTTTCTAATGTAAATATTTATATTAATAAATCCACGGAATAATTTAACCTTTAGTTTTGACATTTCAGATACATTTGACGTTTAGTACGTATGGTTGCCTATATAAAATCATTGCGATAACGGGTCTATTAATGCATGATTTTTTAGACAAAATCATGCATTAATGAGTCGATATATAAACGATTGACGGAAAATAATATTTACCATCAGGAGATGCTCCTAGGAAACCATAATCTAAATCTACCCACAGGCCAGGTTTTACTACTACTATACTCGGGCCGCCGAACAGATAGAGTGGAGCAGGCAACCCAAATAACATATTACAAAGGTCACTTGATAATATTTTAATTATAATTACTCAAAAGGATCGGAGATGCCGACCCTTGTAATTAGAACTAATTTCAATAATTGTCATTAAATAACTTTTTGAGGTTATGATGCAAATAGAAATGTCGACCAACTTAAAAGTCAAGCCTGACATTTGCGCACTTGTAATTGAAAATGTTTAAGCCTGTGGCCTGGCTCTTCCTAAATCTCATTATTGGCTGCGGTGTCGAAACCAAAACACGTTGCCGGTGATATGGTTAAGTTTGTAGCGTTTTTTCTTTGGAGTTCCTTTATTCAACCATTTACAAGGACTAAATTGTGCATCTCTACTGCTGTTTTCACAGTTACATACAAGTATAAAATATTGACTTGTAAAGTAGTTTCTTAAGGAACTTTTAATTATTCATAGAGCTGCCTGCATTATGGGTAACCGTAAGAAACTAATTCGTAGTCAAGAACGTGAAAGAATCTATAGCGACTATTGCAAATTTTACTCAGTCGTTTTGCAAGAATGGGTGACTAAAGCAACCGATGTTGGCTTAAATACAGTTAAGCGAATTGTTAAAGGAGCCTAACAAAGTGGCGGAAGAAAATTTACTTCTCCAAGAAAAGAAATTACTAAACTTACCCCAGGTCTTCTCTCGATCAATATAAAGAAGAAGTGATCCCAAGTGTGATCTATAATTTTGCCATAAAAAGAGTCCTACAATGAAAGCTGTATTCGAAGTCGAATAAAATGAAGGGGGGTGTTAATTTCACTGAGTAATAACATTCCTTTAGGCGATTGGTACATAATAGTAGATTATGCAATAAGGGAGAGAAATGCGTTATTTTGCTGAGGTACAATTTCTGACTCGAGGGCGAAGCCCGAGAGTCAGAAATTGCACTGAAGCAAAATAGCATTCTCTCCGAGTTGCATATACTATTTTTTTCACGTTGCAGGAAGATTTAAAACGAAAACCCGTTTTTTTAAACGTCATTTATTGACATTTTAGTTACAATTATTTTAAAATTAGTAGCCTTTGGTAAATTTTAAAGTTGGTGGCACTGTAAGTCATTATGACAAGAGCTCACAATTATGTCAAATTCGAGGTTAGTAGCTTAGGTTTTGCGTCAGTTTATGTCAAAACTGACGCGAAACCTAACCTGATAACCCCGAATTTACCATAGATTACCATAGATACAGTTACATTTTTTACTTTAGTCCTTAGGGGCTAAAGTAATTACTTCTGTCCCTAGAGAGTAAATGAGCTACTTTAGTCCCTGAAATAAGTGACTAAAGTGCCAACTTTAGTCCCGCAAGTGCAAAAAATGGGTTTTCAATAGAGAAAATATCAGGAATGAATTTGGTACGAAATCTTTTCTACCTCCGGCATGAAGAATAATCAATTCTTGCGCTTTACTGACGGGGGATTTAAAACAATTGTTTGTACCATCATCACAACATTTAGAACAGTATGGAAGCTATGCAAGTACGTTTCATCAGTGTACACAATATTTCAGCATTCGGCTTTATATTTTATCTTAAGAATTCAACACAATTTGCTGGAATTTCTCTCTTCTCTATTAGAACGTGTGCCTGTTGTCTTGACATTTTCTTTATTGAAAACCCATTTTATGTACCAATCGCCTAAAGGAATGTAATTTCTCAGTGAAATTAACACCCCCTTCATTTTATTCGACTTCGAATACAGCTTTCATTGTAGGTCTCTTTTTATGGCAAAGTTATAGATCACACTTGGGATTACTTCTTCTTTATATTGATCGACAGATGACCTGGGGTAAGTTTAGTAATTTGTTTTCTTGGAGAAGTAAATTTTCTTCCGCCACTTTGTTAGGCTCCTTTAACAATTCGCTTAACTGTATTTAAGCCAACATCGGTTGCTTTAGTCACCCATTCTTGCAAAACGACTGAGTAAAATTGCAATAGTCGCTATAGATTCTTTCACGTTCTTGACTACGAATTAGTTTCTTACGGTTACCCATAATGCAGGAAGCTCTATGAATAATTAAAAGTTCCTTAAGAGACTACTTTACAAGTCAATATTTTATACTTATATCTAACTGTGAAAACAGCAGTAGAGATGCACAATTTAGTCCTTGTAAATGGTTGAATAAAGGAACTCCAAAGAAAAAACGCTACAAACTTAACCATATCACGGGCAACGTGTTTTGGTTTCGACACCGCAGCCAATAATGAGATTTAGGAAGAGCCAGGCCACAGGCTTAAACATTTTCAATTACAAGTGCGCAAATGTCAGGCTTGACTTTTAAGTTGGTCGACATTTCTATTTGCATCATAACCTCAAAAAGTTATTTAATGACAATTATTGAAATTAGTTCTAATTACAAGGGTCGGCATCTCCGATCCTTTTGAGTAATTATAATTAAAATATTATCAAGTGACCTTTGTAATATGTTATTTGGGTTGCCTGCTCCACTCTATCTGTTCGGCGGCCCGAGTATAGATTTGTTTCCTGCTAAAATTGTTCAATGGCAACTTGCTCTTTGGAAATGCCATATTCTGTAGTTTCTGCGTAAAAATTATTTTGGGTCAAACAACTTTTAACAATATTATGGCAAGGGGTACCTATGTGACCGTCTCTTTATTATCCTTCCAAACATTGATGCTGTTAATCGTAATTGCCTTTCGCTTTCATAAATAGGATTTCCAAATTGCCCTACACAGTTTAGTTGAATTTGGTCCCGACTCTACTACTGTGTTTCCAGTAACCGGACAAGGTTGCTTAGGAGTAGTGTCACGTTCCACAAATAATGGATAATTCCAAATTCTAAAATCAGAAATCACAGTAGAATATTAATTTACATACTTTGTTGTACTCTTACTGACCATATTCCTAAGGTAATGAGATGATATAACGCCATATTCTTTTTCCTGTAACTTTCTTAACTCCTGCTTCATATGTCCTTAATTTCAGGTTTGGAGTCCTAAAACTGCAACAATGATCATACATAGATTCTATTCAATAGTTAATACCTGCTAAACAACTTACAAAGGATTTCCATAATTACTGGTAATGTCATCAGCATAGGCGGATTTAGAGGGGGGGCACGGGGGCACGTGCCCCTCCCAGACTTAAAAATAGACAAGGAGTTTAATACGGTTCCGCTATAATTACCTTCGTTTTATTTTGTGTAATATGGAGTATAGAGCCTCCATCAAAGTACATACTTATTATGGGAAAATCAAATTATCGCAAAATTCGCAAATTGTCCAAATGTCTTTGAAGGGAACGCTAAACATTTGGCAAGAGATGAGAGAAAATATTATGCTAAAGTCCCCAGCAGATGCCTACAAGACAGCAACGGCGCTGCCAAATATTAAAACTCTGTGTCAATTGTTGTGCACGTTTACTGTGATTACTAGCACTGCTGAGCGATCTTTCTCCACCTTACGCCGATTAAAAACATATATTCGCAGCAGAATGACAGAAGATCGTTTGAATGGACTGGTTTTAATGCATATCCATCCAAGACATTGTGTCAAAAATGAACATTAACAAAGTACTGGATGTTTTCAGCAGGAACCATAAAAGAAAACTGTTGTGATTATACAGGGTGATCCAAAGTTAAACTGTCAAACGTTCAGGGCTGATTTTTCATGTAAAAATAAGACTTTTTTCGTTGACTGACATTGAAAGTAGATTTTTCTCACTGTCATTTGACAACAGAAAGTTGACATTTGCCGCTGAGCGTGAGTTTTCATCACTTTGCCGCTCGCCGAGCGTTTTGGGTTTCCGCGTGAACAAAATAGGTAGCCACGTCCGAATGTTTCCTTGACAACGCCCGTCATTTGCTGAAATAATCGCGTCACATGTCATAGACTGCGCGAGTAATGTTAACTTGATTGTCAATTAATTTTTGCAATAAAATTAAATATGATATTTTCCTTTAATAATATGCTCAGTCGTCGAAAAAATAGTATGTATATTTCGAGCTAAAAGTGCGCTTGCCGCTTTTGCATGATTGCTTGTTTCGGCTTCGCCTCAACTAGCAATATTCATGCGCAAGCGGCAAGAATGCACTTTCAGCTCTTAACATACAATATACTATTTTCTACAGCCGTCAAAAAAACGTGACATTTATGCATCGCTATAGATACGTGAAGTTTAACTTTTTTTAACACGTGAAAAAATAATATTTCTTCACGGCTAGCAGTGAAAAAACGGTTTTGGAACTCCATTTCCTTAGTTACAACACATTAGGTGACTACATATTATGTTAGCAAATTAAGGTTCGTATTTTATTTCTAGAATTTACATAAACCAAATCAATAATTATTCGGCTGTAGAAAAACGTTTGTATTTCGTGGCAAAATTCGTGTTTTTATGGCGCGTTTGAATGACTTTTCTGCCTCGACCTAACGGTCTCGGTGAAAATTGACATTTTCACGCGCCATAAAAAACACTCATTTCGCGCACTTAATACAAAAATTACTATTTTCGTCTATACATTTATTTTCAATAATGCACCCCCTCCGAACTAGGGTGAAAACAAAAGTCTCGACTACAATTTTGCATGAAATGCGTGCTCTCTTTTTGTGTGTGTGTCAAACCTTGACAAGCTTTGATATTTCTCTGAGTGAATTGATTAATTGAAGTTGTAGTGCATTTTAAGTGTGTTTTTGAATATTTTAATCACAATCGTGCCAAATATTTACACTGCACCTGATTACGGTGATATTGTGTTTATTTACGGGTACTGTAATGGCAATGCGAGCGCTGCAGTAGTTGAGTACGCCCATAGATCCCGATAAGGAGATTCCCTGACAGATCAGTGTTTTCCAATAGGTACTTTTCAAAGTCTAAGAGAGACAGGATCAACTTCATTGCGGTCGCGAGGAGATGGAATTTTCGCATTTTTCCCATTTTTTTTTCTTTTCACTCACGCATCATTGGAAATAAATTTATAGACGAAAAACGTCTTATTTTTATATGAAAAATCAGCCCTGAACGTTTGGGAGTTTAACTTTGGATGACCCTGTATAGGCACTTTTTTACTATTTTCATATTAATAACCTTTATATTAAAATTACAAGTATATTTCTTACAGTTATTGTTGTAGTTGTTTGTTAATCCCAAATTTCAGAACACTTTTCGCCCGTCTGACCCTTGAGCCCCTCCCAGAAAAAAATCCTGGATCCGCCCTTGGTCATCAGTGTCATTGGGCCCTTCATAACTAATATTTTCTATCAATAATGAACTTGTGTTGGTCCTAGCAACATAAAGGAAATATATAGTAAGGAAATTGCAATTTATGTTACAAGTATGAAATTAAGGACTTTTTTGGACGAGCCGCAGTTTATGGCCCATCGAGTGAGGCACATAATTAAGGCAAGTGTAAAAGTCCTCTTCCGTATGAGTTACATCCATATATTTTTGTTCCACTGCTTTGGAAGCGTATTTTCTTATTAAAAAATTACAGTTTCATCGAGGAGGTCATGAGCACATGAAAAAATGACAATGTGTATTTTGATTTTGATCAATGGAAACACAGCTTTAGTTATTTTTGCTATAGTTATTACTGATGAAAATTAAAAGGTACTAGTACGAAAAAGTGGGTGTTTTCAGCTGGTAAACACGGTCCAAATTGATAGCTTTTAGATGCAGTAGAACAAAAAAGTAATTTGCAGTCTAAAAAGTGAGTAACTTCCAATTTTTGAGGCAGGTTAGGTAGGTACTATCTTTGATGTAATGGCAGAATTTAATTGACTTACGATAAAGTGCTTTAGTATGTAGCTAATAAAAATTATGCAAAACCTTTATCGAAGCAAGCAAAATGTTTGCTTCTGTGCTTGATAGTGGACGGAACATTGAAGTTCCGTTATATTGTATGTAACACATCTTTGGAAAACATTAAACTTTTTCATTTAAATGTTTAAACTGTAAGTGAGCTATTGAGTAAGTTTACAATATTGAGCTACCCTGTATATTTTAGTGAGAATACAGTTCATTAATCACGTGATCCTTTTTAAACCAATTGGAAGCATAAAAACCCTTGGATACTTGTGTACCACAACAGTGATACAAAACTAAAATTCGTATCACCTTATTGTGGTCTGTTGTTACGCAAAAGTGTGGTTAGCAGGTTAGGTTTTGCGTCAGTTTTGACACAAACTTACACAAAACCTAACCTGCTAACCTCGAATTTGACATAGACTTACAGTACCACCAACATAATTCATTGTATTCTCTTACTAAATACAACTCGCGGTATGATTAGCAATCGGTGATATTTCTCATTGAAACCGAAGGAGCAAATTCAACTCGTCCTTCGGACTCGTTGAATTTGCACCTCGGTTTCAATTCGAAAATATCACCCATGATAATCATACCACTTGTGGTATTATGGCTGATAATAATTGAATTATTCAATTCCTCATAGTACTTACTCGTTTGTTCCTTCAACCATTTCAGTTGGATTAAGATTTATTTCAGAAATATCCTCAGGTCCTGAAATAGCACACTTTTGCTCGAGCTGAAATGACAAAACTACAATGGGTTACATCGTAACTAGTGTGATATTTATATACACACAGTGTGCCAAAGTTTGCACAATATGCGGGCACACAGTATAAACTTATAAAACACAACTTATTTGTTTTCTTTTCGACAAAAATGTACATATAATATCTCCACGAACCTCTGGCACAATTCATTCGCCTTGATCCATCGCAATGTATTTGCTTTGGACTTCTTATTGCGTTTACGTTGAATTGCTATACTTTTTGGCATCCGCATCTTTTATGTGATTTTATTTGATGATATAAACCAATCTAAAATTGTAACAATATCATGTAATAGCAACTAATGACACAAAAATCACTTACTTATATTTCCACGTCACTTATCACAGCTACCAATAAATTCAATAATTATTACAATAATTTACAGTACTTATTCATCCGCAACGAACACTCATTTGGCAAGTTTGCTTTAAAATTGCGGTGGAAACTGCTCCACAAGCAGAAATCGATATGAGTAAGCACAGACAGTAAATAAACTTCTGTTCAGCTCAAAGTTGTCAATTCAGCAAATATTTGGCGGGAGCTTTTCTAATTGGAGCGAAATCGAAACGCACCGAGCTCGGGCACGAAAAAAAAACACTTCTCACTTGTACATGCGATTTTTACGTGTATGTAGGAAATTTTAAAAATTTTTAATTACAAATATGAAAAATCATACAGAAAATCGATGCTATGCAGAAAAATACCACTTTTATAAACGGGCTTGTAGTTAGAAATTTTCCTACAGTACGTGAAAAATGATATTTCTTGACGTCTTCAGGGAAATATTCCAAAGAAGGGGTTTAGATTGTTTTGCGAGTCATAAATAAGCGGTTTGTTGTTTTTATGAGCACATCTAAATATTTCAGAGAAGCACAAGGTTGGTAAAACTGAAAGCGTGTTTAGGAGGTTGCCTCGTTCCCATTTAAACCCATAGTTTGATTATTTTCCCCCGCAAAAAGTAACTCATGACGTCATACGAACCGCGCGAAATTTAAGATCGTAATGTCAAATAACTGTTGATAAACTTTACAATGCCTGTGACTTGTGCAGTGTCTGGTTGTTTCACTAATTTATCAACGCAGCAAAAAAGGATAGGAAAATACAAAATATGTAAGAAAAAATAAATTTATTAAGAATGAGCTGTAAAAAGAAAATTAATGTCGCAAAGAGTTGCAAATGTGCTAGTATCTTTCCAATAGTAATTTGTTTCACAAGGCCAGAAACTGCATTTTTGCGAGTGCGAGTACGGTTTGAGGGCAGAGGCCGAAGGCCTAGACCCTCAAGTACGAGCAACATAAAGATACTTTTGCTCCGAATAACATATAGTATTTTTTCTTCAAACGTTTTTATAACAAATTATTTACAACTTTGTGAACAAAATTAGAAGAAAATGACTTGATCTCGTCAGCGGCAGATAATATTATCTGCCGCTGACGAGCGGCAGATAAAGTTGTCAGCGGCAGATAATAACTTTATTTGCCGCTGACGAGCGGCAGATAAAGTCGTCAGCGGCAGATAATAACTTTATCTGCCGCTCGTCAGCGGCAGATAATATTATCTGCCGCTTGGCAATAAAGTGACTGTTTAGCATCATCAATCCAGCAGTATAATGCCATGTTTTACTGCCGTTTGAAGAAAAAAATATTTACGCCTTCTCAATTACGAAAAAGAAAAGGTTCTAGAAATATAAAATGGACAACACAGGATATTACTCAAGCTTTTACTTTGAGATATTTGAGCAAGGTGAGTTACATATATCTAAGAGAATTCTTGAATTATCCATTACCAGGGTAATTGATGATCCATTATGTTATAACATATCAATAAAATGATAAAATACCATACCTAATTACTTAATAGTTTTTTTTATTAATACAGGAATTTCAACATTGCAACGTTGGGCTTCTAAAGTGGACATGCAACTAAAAGACAGAATGTTCGTATGGCAGCAGAATTACTGAGTCATACAACAGCAATAGCGTTAAGACATTACTATCCCGATAATAATGCAGCAATTAAAGTTTCCAATTTTATATAGCTTGTTAACTCATGGTATGACATCATGAACTCGTATACACCCGATCACGACCTAATTATTAAATCTGCATATGGTAAAAATATTGATGCTCAAAATGACATTTTAGATCAAATGTATAATTTGGATAGCACGGTCATTTTCAAGAGAAAAAGGGTCAATCAAACTGTTACGTCGCTTCCGTATTTAAATTTAAATTTCTCGCGCGTTTGGGTGACCAGTCGCCTTAGGGTGGTGGAACGCCGCCGGCTACACCCCCGCTAAAGGCAGTCTCGAATCTGTGTATTCATTATTCTCGTTCCCACTCTCGTGTGTGCACCCACATTTGGGGCACGTTAGTAATAAACCATTTTTAAGCTTGAAAAGTGTTTTATTTAAACTCGAAACGAAAAGAACGGTGCGTGTTGGTGTTAACATACGCCATCAGCGTACCCTACACAAACATTTCAAAAAGGAATCTTGTTATCTATCAATTCGTTAAAACATTTATATAAAGATTTACATGAACTATATGGTATAGCTTACATATTAACGCACAGATTAAACCAAGATTCGCTAGAAAATCTATTTGGCCAATTGAGAACACAAGGTGGTTTAAACGATCATCCTACACACACGAATGCTCTACAACGGCTGCGATTAATTATATTGGGAAAATATACCAACCTACAAATTAATTCAAATACCAATCGTTGTTCTGATATTTATATTGTTGGTGAAGTTATAAGAGAGTCTGGCGCTGAGATTCCTGCTGAAGATTCATCAACTTCAATCGTAACAGATACGTTTGAAAACATGGAAGTCAAGAAACTCCATGACGTCGGTCTAAGCGATTATTTAGAAAAAGACTGTCTTCAATATTTTGCAGGATGGATAGCCAAAAAACTTCAAACTAGCCTCCCTCATCTGGGCAATCACACTTATAGTTTACAAGAAAAGCAAGTAGATAATTTGTTAGCCTCCATGGGTAGTACATTTGTCCTATGGTGAATTAATTCAACCTTCTGATGAGTTTTTTGCCCTGATTAAAAATTTGGATGAGGAATTTAAAAATTATATGTCTTCCGGTTTAAGTAACCCAAAGAAAATTACAAAAAACTTATTAATAAACTCAAAATTAAATATTATGATGTTGATATTATACTGAAAATGTTTGATAAACAGCGGATAAATATTAGAATGAAGTTTTTAAATTATAAATATAGTGAGCAGAAAAATTCTAAATTCAAGAAATATCACGCTGGAAATAAAATGTATGTATCTTTATTCGCTATATCCTTCGAAGATACTGGACCGATTAAATTGTATGATAGTTTAAAATGTTGCTAATTTTTAGACTTAGATCGTAGGCCGGTTTTTATTTTTAAAAAAAGTACGAAAAATTAAAGTAAAATAAAATTATATTTAATTTAATTAAATCGTATAATTTTAAATCACAAATACTCAATGATCATCTCTCAACATTTTTGTATATATAATTGGTAAGGTTGTATGTGTTTTTGATTGTAACATGTAACACCCTTTCCCACCGAAGCGTAGCTTGGGTGATTCACTAGCTTAATGTAAAATTACACGTTGCTATCAGTTATAAAAATGACGAATGTTTGTTCATTACTTAAATAACTTCATTTATGAATTTATTAAGATAACTTAAAACGAACATTAACAAAACTTACTAAAAATGTACATTTATTTAAATACACTATAACTCAGCAAACTATCTACAATATAATTAATCACGATCACAAGTGTCATCAGATTCTTCATCGTTGACTTGTATTATTATTGGAGTAATGTCTTCTACGTCAAAACTCACTTCCCTGTCCGCCCACTTCTGTATAATGCCCTCTGCCTGTGCAACACAATTTGACCACGTTTCAGCTGTTACATAACGCTTTTTGCCACATATTTAGGGTTTTTTCTACAACGTACCCATCTTCACCTATATGCTTATTATAATAAGTTTTGGCAATTCCCCAAACATCTTCAGTGGGGTTGAAAATACAATGATAGGGAGAAAGTCGGACCACAGTATGTCCATACTGTTCAGCAAGGTGGTCTGCGACATACGTTTTTGGAGGTTTGGGTCTGAAAAAAATCATTAGTACTTTAGCACACAAAATTCACTTAATATACTTACTGTACAACCAACTGCAATAATTCCATTTTTAATACATTCCCCTCAATATTCACTGACCGACTTGCTAACCAATCAATAATATGTATCTTGTTTTTTCAAACTAGCATTGGGCGTTTTATCGTGCTATGATAACTTGCGTTATCCATTAACAATAATTGATGGCTCCTCCAAATTTTTCAGAAGTAGCTGTTCAAACCATTTTAAAAATTTTCCTAATTCATTTCCCCGTGGTAATCCGGGTTTTTTGTGCTCGGTATAAATATCAATGAGGCACCAGGAATAAATCCATCTATCTCACAGCATGAAGCACGATATATCTTAGAAAATAGACAAATAATATTATTTAAATTCAGTTATTAAACTTATGATGCTAACCTTTTTCAATCTGATTTTAATTTTTTAACGGTTTTTTATTTTCATGTTGCCATGACCTACAAACAGTGCAATTTTCGAAAATCCACGTTTCGTGTAAGTATACAAATTGTGACGGTCTTTTCCTGCTGCAGATTTTTAATGTACTTCCTTAAAGACACCACTCTGCGGAAAGCAATGTGATCCAACTCCATGAGCCCTCTGCGTGGATCATCCTTTTTCCAGCGGAATCCTATATCTTTCAGGACCTTTTCTAACGAAGATGTCCCTCTCTTGTAAATATCTCTTTCCTTTAAAATTCGCAATACAGATGTCCGAGTAATATCTTGTTCTAACAAAAAAATATCCTTACTTGTAACGTTCAGCAATAGAGAGTAAATGATTCACTTACTGTTTTGGTACATTTCATAAACCACATTTCTTATGGCTACTTGATCGAAATCGTCAATGTCCACTACGGGCTGAGTTCTCTGCTTTTTCTGCTTCGCGTTTTTGATATGTTCATTTGATTTTACCGTCTGTGAAACCGAACTAACAGTTAATATACATACTTGCAAGGCATTTGCAACCCTCTATAATAAATAAAACACTATAATGTAATAATACAATAATTATACATTTATTCCACAATGTAACTAACCTCTTGTACATCAGCTAAAGCAATCAAGGGCCCTCCATTGTCGCGTTCTTGCTCAAAAAAGCTTATTAGGGAGGCTATAAGCTGTTTTCGCTGCTTACATCAAGCTTTCAGCATTATTAATTAATAAGTTAGGTTAGAAATACTATGTAAGCAAAGTATGATGTCACCCCGTCTCTAATGACGTCACGAGTTACTTCCCCTCCCCCCGCGAGTTTAATTTTTTCGAAAGTTGAGGCAACCTCCTAAACACGCTTTCAGTTTTACCAACCTTGGAGAAGCAATGCGTAAGTGCCATTTGTTATTGTGTAGTCGCAACCATCTATCATGCAGCAGATTTCAACATACTAATAGAGACCAACATAAATTCATAATAATGAACATTACTGCCATCTTACGGCAGTTAAATATGTCAAACTCTCCCACTACTCTGACCGCCTGCTCTGAACTGTATACTAATAGGCAGAGACCGGATTTATATGCAGTAAAAAACCGCAATATAAGTTGTTTTTATGCTCTTAAAAAGTATCAGTATATGCTGTGAAAATGTTCAAATGTAGTAATATATGCGAGTAAATAAAAAAATATGCTGAAACAAAAATTTTATTTATTTTCCACATTTTAACCCTCGTCGCCCACCTGCTTTAATATTACATACTGCCCACCTGGGGTAATTTCTGACCCCAACTTAAAATTATGCAATTCACTCTAATAAAAAGATAGTTCTGACGTTTCAAGGTATTTATTGGTAAGTACATTTCTAAATTAACTAGAACAAGTAATATAAACATTATAAAAGATAGATTATATAGTAATTTAATAAAATTAATAAAATATTAAGTTATACGCCTTTATTTTGTGTCACTGTCTTCTGACGTTAAACTTGAACATGTAAAACACAATGTGCACGTTTCCATGCGCTCCTTACATACAAAATTATTGCACATGTCACACAAAATATTTGTATTTTTATCTAGTCGTGGACAAATCTTACACCTTCCCCGTTTATTTTTTGGATTGTCGACGTTCTTGTATTGCAAAAGTAAGTTACCAAACCCAGCATCTTCAACAGATTTGCAAATTTTTCTTGTCCTGGCTTGAGGATTTTGAATTTTTCTTTTTATTTCCGGTTTTACTAGCTCCTCACCTAGTTCTAATAAGAAACGACCTCTTCCTGTTGTATTTTTGTATGTACTGACAAGCTCAGTCAAACTGTAATTGAGGGTTTATCCCAGAGAGCTATATTTATAAACACTAGCAGTACGCAGTTTTACCACGCAACTAACTTGTCAAAACTTGTAGAAACGTGAAGAACTGCGAGTTGGTGCTGCACATTATGCTACCTTACATAAAAACGTATTTCGGAACCTAAAAACTAAGGCAAATTAAAATTTTATCTCATGTAACCCACCTGGGGTAAAAATTGACCCCAAGCGCATATTTTGCGGTATAAATATTTTTCTATAACAATTTAGCAACAAAAAATAGTATGATCCTCTCCTATGGAGTTCGATTGAAGCATATTTAGGGTTTCAAGACAATAGACCAAAGATAAACATAAGAAAACTACATTCTACAGCGCGTGAGGTCAAAAAAGACCCCAGGTGGGCTACGAGGGTTAAATATTTTTTCATTTTTTATTTTCATATTTTATTTAACATTAAATTGAATTGCAATAAATGACAAGAAGTTTGTTGATATTGTCAACTGTAAAATTGTGACGCTTGTCTGAAAGAATATTTTTATACATAGAAAAAGATCGCTCCACGTCACATGACGTGATAGGAGCGTATTTCATTAAAGATGTTTCTGTGGGGTTCATTTCAAAATTCTCGACGGCGATTCCTCCCAAAACCGCGCAAATGTTTTTCATTTTTTCATACCCCGGATTTCGACTCAAAACATTTTCAAGTTTGGTTACCATTTTATTGCCTATAGCGCCAGGAACCAATTTTAATTTGTTTGCAACATTTTCGGTTATTTTCAGAGCGTCAGTTAAGAACATCTGAGAGGTTTCCAGCTCCTTTATTGCAGATGATAATTCTGAAAAATGCGTTTTAATAAAAGCCAATTGTTGAGGAACAATCTTATTCGAAAAACATTCTTTGCAATTTTTAAGAGCTGCCGATTCATCTCCAAAATCAAGAAAACAATTTTTGAGTGGCTCATAATTATTTGCATAAAACACTGCAGCATCAAGCCATGTACCCCATCTTGTAATAATGGGCTCAGGTGGTAACGGCAAATCAGGAGCAATTTCCCGGTAATATTGCACTCGCAACGGAGCCTTCAAAAATGCTTTTTTGCCATTGTTGATCAAGTTGTTGACAGCAGGGTACCAATTCAGCTAATCTGTTCAACGCGTGAGCCATACAAGTAAACTGGATTAAATTTGGATAAAATATTTGGAGAGCTTGTCCTGCTTTAAGCATGTAGGCTGCAGCATCAGAGAGCATTAACTTGATGTTTTCGGATTTAACTGGATTTGGCGAATACAAAAGAACCAAACTATCGTTGACAAAACGAGCAATAGTTGAATGATTGGTTTTTTCCAACGCTGCAGTGTGAAGGAGGTAAGACACTGGTGGTTCTGTGTCACTTAATACACCAACGAGTATGTTTGCAATATAACGCCCACATGCGTCTGTAGTTTTATCCACCACAAAATAAATGCTGTTGTTGCCATTTTCTCTTTTATAGTAATAAGACGCTAGTGGTAAAATTTACTTAAATAATTTTTGCGCAGCGTCGATTCATTTGGGATGTTCCGATTACAATATTTTTCCAAAAATGTCCGAAAGGCCGGTTGTTCTAATTTTTACCATGGTATATTCGATTGAGCCATAGTATTACATAAATCGAAGAAAAACTCATTTCCCAATTCACCAGCTTGCTGTGAGTTACTGGCTAGCGTAGAAATGAAAGCCTGGTGAAGTTTGCCAAACGATTTCTTCTCTGACTCCATATGAAGCTGTGTCGATATATGCTGGTCAATCTGATATTTTTGATTTGACGTAACCTAAAATGACCAACATTTAAAAATTGCTTTTCTAATAGTAAAATTATTAAAGTAGTACCTGTTTTGAGCAGGCGTTACAGAAGGCGTTCCGTCAGTAGTTAGATGATTGGAGACTTTAATCCACTTTCTCAGTAAATCCGCTCTAGACGACTCCACTTTTGGCATAATTAGGAAGTTTAACAACAAATCACTTTCTTTAAATTTATGTAAAAGAACTCGATTTGTAGCTGCAGTCGCTTCTAATGTATTCGCAACTCAGGGTGCAGCGCTACTGAGAAAATCAAGCGGTCGATGGTCAGGTCAGGTGGTTTGACTCAGTACTTGGTTAAAATGTTTTTCACTACAGATGGAGAATTTAGCGAAAATATTGATTAAATATGCGGTTATGTACAATTATATGGACAATATTTTTTTATGCGGTAAAAAGTCAAAATATTAAGTTGTATGCGAAATAAAACTTGGTATTTAGTTTTCTTTTGAAGAAAAACGGATAGTTTCAATTCACCAGCTACATCTAGCTCGGCAAATAAAATATGTAAAAAATTATAAATCCGGTCTCTACTAATAGGCCAGTCAAATTAGATATTTACTTGACAAAAATACTACCTGAAAAGTGAGCATGTAGTTTTATAGAACAAATCACGTAGAATTGAATGAACTAAAAAGTAACAGCTGAATCAGTGGAGAAGTGATTCAAAATTGCGCTCAAAGTAATGAAAAAACGGTTTTTTTGCATATAAAGGAGCAAAAAAGCGATGAATTTTTTCCAAAAAAAATTGGCTTATGTAGTTTAAAAAAACAAATAAATAAAGCTGTCGATGGTCAAAATCGATTAATTAGAAAAAAAGTTATCGCTAAAAAACCGCTAAAAATGACCGATTTTTCAATTATTCTTAAGTTTCCAAAAAAAACTCTATATAACGTTGAAATTTTCAGAAAGCATAGTACTCGGTGAGCAGAAAACGCACGATTTTAAAATTTGCAAAAATGTTGATTACTTTTTGCATAAATCATTTTTTTCGAAAAAAATACGTTTTCGCAGAAATTGATTTACTCAGCTTGCAGAAGTCGTACAGCAATCAGCATAGGTTTATTTTGTTTCTTAAGAGTTATACTACCACACACAATATGAGCGCAAATTTTTTTGTACTTACAAATATGTGCAAATTTAATTTGAAGAGTGATATTTTTTAGGCGCACAAAATGTTGAATATTTTTGTCAATTTTAATTGTACCGAAATTACATAAGCACCATTCGATAGCTGTCAACTTTCTACGAATTTAAATGCGCTTTTGTTTATTTTAACAACAAAGTACACATAAACTTCAGATTAGTGGTCTTTATAAGACTGGCTGTTAGTGTAATTATATATCACAGTCAGTCCAGCGTGTCAAAGAATACGTGGTTGATATTTTGTCCATATATGTCTGGATGGGCAATAAACTGCAGTAATAGTTATCTCATATGCAAGGGTTTGTACTTTGATAGATGCTTATATTATGTAACAATTACTTGTAAATAATTTGTTTAAATATATTTTATAATCCTGTTTTTAATAAAAATATTTTTCACGTTTAATGACAGTTTAGAAATGAAATAATTAGTTGCTATAATTATTCTTCTAATTAATATTATGATTCTTATAATAATTATTAGAATCATTATAAACATTTAAAAAGGAAGGATATTCTGAGTACATTGTGCAGGGCGAGTAAACGCCCAGTAGAGCGGCCTACTACGAGTTTCTCCCCACAACGAACGCTACTCGCCACGGCACCGCTCTGAACGGAACATACATTTTGCGACTCTTAATGTAAACCGGTTCGGAATAAATAATACACGGTCAACAATTGCGAAATAATTTTTATATTACACTAGAAGTCCTCAACTAAAGTGTGTGCAAATTTCAGCCGCTAATATTAATAATTGAATGTGCAGCAATTTAAAACAAAAAATTCCTCGGCTTCTATGAGTCGTACCTTAATCTTTTTTTAATTACGGAGAAAATTGGCAGCTATCGAATGGTGCTTATATAATTTCGGTACAATTAAAATTGACAAAAATATTCAACATTTTGTGTGCGTAAAAAAAAGATCACTCTTCACATTAAATTTGCACATATTTTCAAGTGCAAAACAATTTGCGCTCATACTGTGTGTGGTAGTATAACTCTTAAGGAACAAAATACGCCTATGCCGATTGCTGTACGACTTCTGCAAGCTGAGTAAATCAATTTCTGCGAAAACGTATTTTTTTCGAAAAAAATGATTTATGCAAAAAGTAATCAACATTTTTGCAAATTTTAAAATCGTGCGTTTTCTGCTCACCGAGTACTATGCTTTCTGAAAATTTCAACGTTATATAGAGTTTTTTTTGGAAACTTAAGAATAATTGAAAAATCGGTCATTTTTAGCGGTTTTTTAGCGATAACTTTTTTTCTAATTAATCGATTTTGACCATCGACAGCTTTATTTATTTGTTTTTTTAAACTACATAAGCCAATTTTTTTTGGAAAAAATTCATCGCTTTTTTGCTCCTTTATATGCAAAAAAACCGTTTTTTCATTACTTTGAGCGCAATTTTGAATCACTTCTCCACTGATTCAGCTGTTACTTTTTACTTCATTCAATTCTACGTGATTTGTTCTATAAAACTACATGCTCACTTTTCAGGTAGTATTTTTGTTTTAAAATGAGGTATTTTCGACAATTTGACTGGCCTATAACGTAAGTATAGAGTTCATTGTATTTGAGTGATCTTTCCTTTCTTGTCTGTGACCGCTGCCTGGTTGGCACTTGAAGTGTCAATTGTGATAGTTGAGGTGCATTTTAATTAGGTATTTACGTGGAGAAAATATACATTTTTCGAGTCCTCCGACAACAGATTCCAGTGTAGCAGAAAGCAGACTGTAAACCATAGGAACAGTGCTAAACTGCGTTCAAAAGTTGCAATTTAAGCGTTTCAAGCCAAAGTCAATAAGTAAGTACCATATGGCGATGTTGTTTGCGTTTCTAAATTAGTTGGTCGTTCTTGTATTTGCAAAAATTGAAACATGGGATATTTACCCTTAGCGAATCGTTAGTCAGTGTGTCAGTACAGAAGTTTGATTAACTAATTTTAGAACATATCTAGAATATAACCTAAAATGTGCAAAACTTGGCGTTTACTGGAGTGATTCGTCTGTTATAAATTTATAAATCGGGTGCACTACACGCATCAGGCAGATTCAGTGCATTTCTCAAACCCTCTAGGTGTGAATACCAACCACTTGACTTTTTAACCATGTTTCGCATGTGTAGTATAGCTCACTGAAAATAATTGCGGGTGAGGAATGTACATACGTGCAGTGGACAATTGTAGCGGGAGGCAGTGAGGCAGCCCTTACTCATTCTAATGAAGCACGTGTACGGTAAGGATCAGTTCTGTTTCTGAATGTGGGTTCTGCGCGTAATAAGTTTCGAGCTCTTTTTTTGTGCATTTTACCCGCAATTACTTTGGGTGAACAGTATCTACCGTTACCAATATTTTTAAATATTTATATTTCAGTAAGCAAGTGATTAAAGCATTTGTAGTAAGAACATTCTCTTCTTTCAGAATCACAACAAAATGCCAAGTGTCGCAGCTGACAATAGCGACGGGGTCGCATACGTCTAATTCAGCAGATATTCGTCTCAGGCTTCAAGTAAGCATATAAATAATTGTTACTTACATAAGCACTTCACCCTCTCAAAAATATATCAGTAATGTGCACTAATTTTTATGTTAATCTTGTATTTTCTAATGCTTCCCATGAACTGGTTAATTGTAATACTTAAAATTGCTGGTTAATTACTAAGAATATTGCTCTACATATTTAAACATTTCAGTTGATTATTTTGCGCTAGTGCAATTTTGGCTATAATTTGTGCCAGTTGAACATTACAGAATTTTCATTTTTTGAAAAAGTATGTAGAATAATATACTTACTAAATCTCGCAGGCGGCCTGAATATTTCCAGATAATTGTTTCTCGCTATTATGTATTACAGATGGTAGATGATTAACCTGTTTTTTAACTTTTGAATAATTAAGGCCGAGTTGAATTAATTATTGATTCGAGATTTCACATATTTATGTACGCATATTATCTTCTTTGGAAAAAATATTTTCTTCTAACTTTTCTAATTTTTAGTAAAAATAAATGGTTATAACTTATAATAATAAACTTTTTAAATACGTAATAGCTATAGTATTTAACGGTATTAGGCCAATATTGAGCATACAACGGACGAAGATACATTTTGTGGCCGAGGCTAATAAATTATCTGAGTTAGTTATATATAATATCGGCCGTATGTTGTTTAACAGTTTTCGTAATATCTACTAAAATTGGCCAGTTTTAAGATACGTGTTATTAATATATTATTGTAGGTACTAGTTTAGTAAGAGGGCCTTAGTAACATGGTTTTCAGTGTTATGATAACAATATTGTGACATTAAAGTAGATAGTAGTTATTTACTGCACAAGTTGGATAAGTGCATCATTAATATACGTGTGTGTAAGTTACAAACGAGTGCGTAGCACGAGTTATGTAAGCAAGTCCTTATCAAAGCAGTTGTAGATAAATATAACAGTTTCATTCAAATTTGTATCGATTTTGAGTGCCTAAAATTAACAAACACGGAATTCCACACACGGGTAATCTTTTGTGCGTATTTATTTAAAAAGTGTATTTAAAAAAGAGCATAGTATAGTACATTACTCTCATCGAATATTCAGTTTTGATTACTTTACAATAGCTTTTATGTAATTATGCGGCATAGTTTTATTAATTTTTTTCTACGACCACTACCGTGATCAAAATTGTACAACTTACAAGTTGTATAAGCGTGTTCTCACGCACAACGTGCGTAAAGTGGGTTGATCGCTCGATTATGGATTTTGGGACTTACGTTGGTAGTAACAATGCTTTTCCGCTTTGGTTACTATAGTTACGTATATTTTATAGTTGTTGTTTGTATGAAGCAGTGCAAAGCTGTGATTGTAGCCGCCTAACTTTTAAGGTGGTGTGACTGTAATGATTTGGCAGTTAATAAAATATTTCTATTTCATTTAACAACATGAGTGTGGTCGTAGAAAAAGTATACTTAGTACACCATTCAAGTTTTGAAGCAATTACGCACTCTTGGAATTACTGCACTCACCGCCACGCGGTTCGTGCGCAACTTTTCCAATCGTGCGTAATATGCCATTTACAACTCTTGTTACGTAATATACTATTACCTGGTTGTGAGTTGTTTATTCAATTGCATTTGAATATACGTTGTGGAAATTAAGTAGCACATAAATTTAGTAACTTCGTTATTCTTCGTTTTCGGAAAAAAAAATCTCAAAGGGGTGTAGCGATTCAAATTGTGGCGTGAATTTTAATGTGATTTTCAGAATTTAATATCATTTTTTTTAAAATATGACATCAATATTTTTTTATTTATTTCGGTAGTAAGTTTTAATCTGTTTTCAACAGTATAAAATTTTAAATAGGTTATATTAGAAAACATGTTGAAAAACAGCCTTGAAGTTTATATAGTAAAGATGAATAAAATTATATATATTGGATAGCGTTACATGCCTTGAAGGCCTTGAGCTTGGTGGATTATTCCTTTCCATTTCCTTCTGTCTGTGGCCGTGTCCTTCCAGTTTTGAACTCCCAGCTCGTTCAGAACTTCCGTCTCTGCATTCATCCATCTACATTTGGATCTTCCTCTTCCTTTCTTTCCCTCTACTGCATGTTGTAAAACTTGTTTTGCGACTCTACCATCATCTAGTCTTATTAAGTGTCCTAACTAACAAATCCTTTGACCTTTAATCACACCCACTATAGATGGTTGCCCGTAAAGTTTCATCAGTTCCATATTTGACCTTCTTTCCCACCTATTCCCCACTTTTTTCCCTTTGAATATGCTTTTCAAGATTTTCCTCTCCCACATTACGAGCCTTTCTTGATCTCCCTTATTTAACACCCACTGCTCACTATCATAAGTAACTACGGGCCTCACTACCGTTTTATATAGTCGTAATTTAGCATTTCGCGATATTTTATTGTATTTAAAAATGCATAACAGAGCTACCGCACTTTTATTTTCTTTCACCAACCTTTTGTTAATTTCTATGCGATCTCCTTTATTAGAAATTGTCACTCTGAGATAGTTAAATTCACTTACCACCATAATTTCACAGTTAACTTGTTCTGTTTTGAATTTTAAACTTGAAGTGCCCGAACTTTATTTTACTTTTACCCCCGCAACTAAATGCATGATTTCAAATGAGCTGTAAAGAAGAAAATAAATATCGGTTTTGTAAATCTAATGGTGGTATTTATGACGCCGCTAAAATTTGTTTGGTGGCGCACGTCGTCTGATTTCTTGTCCCTACTTTATTTAGTTTTTTCATGTTAATTGGTAGACCAAATACTTTTGCGGCTTTTCCCAGTCTTCGTATTATGTTTATCAGCTCCTGTTTGGTTCTAGTTATCAAGGTGATGTTATCTGCGTAGGCGGCACATTGATGCCTGTGATGGAATATTGTACCTTTTGTATATATTTCACTTTCACGTACAACTTTTTCGAGAAGCAAATTAATAAAGGTTGTGGACAGTGGATCTTCTTGCCTCAAACCACGACAGACTTCAAATGGTTGCGATACATTGCCATTGATCAAAACTTTACTTCTAGGACCTTGCAACGTAAGCTTTTAATCTTATTAGTTTCGTTGGCACACCTAGCTTTCTCATTGTCTTGTCGGGAATCCCTAGAAATTATTAAAAATCCAAATAATTTCAATCGAGAAGACGGCTATCGCCTTAGTAATACATGGCAGGCAGCTCTGCAAAACCAATCCATCCATAAACAAGTTTCATGTGAGCAAGCAAGCGGAAAAACGATAAATCCGAATAACATGCAAGATCTACATGAGCAGCCAACCGTAACGACTCCTCGGTATATAACCAGGAGCAAAAGGCACCAACATCAGTCTTTAGAAAACTTCTGAAGAAGCTGACAGCATGAGCAGCGAAACGTCAAGTTCAAATCGACGACCACGGCATAACCCGGAAGAACCTATCATTATGGACAACGGCCGTGAAAGCCTGCATTCGACTAAATCTCAAAGGGGTGTAGCAATTAAAATTGTAGCGCGTATTTTAAAGTGATTTTCAGATTTTTATACTATTTTTTAAATATGACATCAATATTTTTACTTTCCTCGTCTAAGAGACGAAGGAAGTATTGTAATCGCGAAAAAATCACCTTTCGAGATTGACGAAAACCAGTTTTTCTCAATTCTATCTGTCTGTCTGTCTATCTCTTGGCAGTATAACTCAAAAACTATTTGTCGAAGGAAGACAATATTTTACATACACATTATATAGCTACCTGGAATGAAACCGGGAAAATTTCAGACAAATATATACAGGGTGAGCGAGCACCTTAAAAAAATAAAATTTTGTTTATTGTTGATTTAACTTAGCAATAAATACAAGTAATTATTTGTACATAGCGCAGGTTATATTCTTACCAAAAATGGGCCCCAATAAATACAGAATAAATGTACGATATAAAAAGGAGCAACAAATTAGTGCGTTACTTAATACAGCTGCAACGCAGGAATTAGAAGGGTCGGTGCTCCGTAGCTCAGGTAGAAACATCCCGTTCCCTTGCAATATCCCACAACACATTGAATATCCATACGCAGTCCGCCTGCCCTTCGAATTAAACCACCGGTAACGTTTTTTTATTTGAAAATTTATTTAATTTATTAGAAACGTGAAGATATTTTTAATTCTAACTTAATTTCATTTTTAAAATTATTTACGGCCGTATTCATAGTCGTTCGCCAGCGGATCGCCGGCGACTCGCCGGAGATGCGTTATGAATAGTATGTTGGCGGCACTGTACGTCTATGTCAAATTCGAGGTTAGCAGGTTAGATTTTGTGTCAGTTTCTGTCAAAACTGACTGAAAACCTAACCTGATCACCTCGAATTTGACATAGACGTACAGTGCCGCCAACATACTATTCATAACGCATCTCTGGCGAGTCGCCGGCGATCCGCTGGCGAACGACTATGAATACGGGTGTTAGTGTCACAATGTCGAGGAGGGAAGTTCTGGGTAAAAGCCTTTTACAGATTTTTTTCATTTATTTCGGTAGTAAGTTTTAATCTGTTTTCAACGGTATAATATTTTAAATGGGTTACATTAGAAAAAAAATCAGGAAAACAGCCTTCAAGTTCATATAGTAAAGATGGATAAAATTAACGGAGTAATTCTAGTTATCTGGGTTTAAAAACAAAAAACCTAGTTAGTATTACTCTCTGACTGTGACAATAATTCCAACATAAAAAATGAGTATAGAATCATCGCTTTTCGTTTTAAACCTAGGTGACTATCCTAACACTTGAACTTTAAGGTAATGTTTTTAATTTTTTTTTATTGTAACCCATTTAAAATTTTATACCGTTTAAAACAGATTAAAGCTTGCTACCGAAAGGAGATCATCACATTTAAAAGAAATGATATCAAAATCTGAAAATCACTTGAAAATATACGCTGCACCCCTTTGAGATTCTTTCCCGAAAATAAAAATTAACTAAGTTACCGAATGTATGTGCTACTTAATTTCCACAGTGTATAGTGACCGGTATACATTGGGATGTATATGGAAAACCAGTTTATTACTTTTACTAAATTTTGTTCTTGAAAAAAGCATCTGCCAAAGTTTAAATCTCCATTTATTTGTACAAGGGAGGTTTAAAAATATGAAAATGCTTCGAGAATAAAGTACCCTAATTCTTCAAAATACACAAAAATGTTATGTAGAACAGTTTAGAATCGAAGATATGTGTCAAATATGAATTCACAGCCACCTACTCCGAAGAAGAAATTCACTGATTTTTCCTATTTTTCTCTTACCAGCCTGTGATACTTTATAGTTAATTTATTATAGCATACAATTACGGTGTATTGTTGAACCTGAATTGTGCTCACTTAGCAATAAGAAAATTACGTTGATCATAATTAGTTCTAAAAAACTAATTTTTGTGTGCGTCAAAAACAAGTTTTTTTCAACAAAATTTAATAACTAACGACCTGAACATCAAAAACAATTATAATTTTTAATTGAAATATTGTAAGAAAGCTTCAACAGTTTCATGTTATGTGCGCCCCGCCATTATAAATATTTGTTATAACATTTTACTTAAAAATTATAATTGCTTTAAATTGTTGTTGATGAACAGGTCATTTGCTATTATATAATTTGGAGAATGCCTCGGTTTTTTATGTTGAACACAAAAAATATGGTTTTTTAGAATTTCCTGATTGCTAAGTGAGCAAAATTCAAATCGACTATACATCCTTATCGTATTTGGTAATAAATTAACTTGTAAGTATATCATTTTTCGTAATACACAGGCTGGTAAGAGAAACAGGAACAACCAGTGATTTCTTTTTCCGGGTAGATGGCTGTTACTTCGTATTTGACACATCCCTTCAACTCTAAACAACTTTTTTAAATAACATTTTTGTGTACAGTAGATATCATTTCGTTATCGCGATTATGAAAGAGAGGAAAAGCATAACCCAGGATAAGATAAAGAACAATAAGAAGAACAAATGGAATATACAAAGGTTAAAGGACATAAGGATACAACACAAATTACAAGAAAACATAACGCAGAACATCAAAGAAAAGGAAGAAGCGGAAGATAATAAGATCAACTACAATATAGAGGATGAATGGCACAAAATAAAGATGAGCATTTTAGAAGCAGCGGAAGAACAAATGGGAAAAAAGAAAATGGAAAAAAGTAAAGAATGGTATGACCAAGAATGTGAAGAGAAATGTAAGATAAAAAACCAGAAATGGATTGAATGGATAAGAACAAAAACAGAAGAAAGTAAACAAGCTTACAGAGAAGCAAACGCCACTGCAAGAAATATATGTAAACGTAAAAAAAGGGAATGGAACGAAAATAAACTAAAGGACATGCAAAATGAATATAAAAATAGAAACACAAAGAAATTCTATCAAATAATTAAGCAACAAAAGAGAAATTATAAAATAAAAGCAAGAGGTTTTAAAAATGAAAACGGAATTGTAAAATATAACCAAAATGAAATACAACAAATCTGGAGTAACTACTTTGAGAAACTATTTAGTAACAAAACACGAACAGGGATAAATACACCAGAGGATACTGAAGGAGTAAACACGATAATCCCCCAACCAACATTTATGGAAGTCAAACAAATAATAGAAGGACTAAAAAATAATAAAGCAACTGGATGCGATGATATAGCGGCAGAATACATCAAATACGGTGGAAACAGACTACATGAAAAAATTCATGAATTAATAGGGCAAATATGGAAACAGGAATGCATGCCAAAAGAATGGAGTAAAGGAGTGATAGTAACAATACCCAAAAAAGGAGATATGGAACAATGTGCAAACTATCGTGGCATACAATTATTAAATGTAACATATAAGGTCCTTACAAAATTAATCAAAAACAAAGTGCAATTTCACATCAATGACAAAATAGGTGACTATCAACAAGGCTTTCGTCCGGGGAGATCAACCACTGATGCTATTCACATTTTACAACAGATATTGGAGAAAGCAAATGAATATGATCTAACACTATATATAACTTTCATCGACTTTAGGCAAGCTTTCGATAAGGTGAAACGAGAGAACATACTAAATGAAATGAGGAAGATGGAGATACCCCAAAAGTTAATAAACCTAACTAAAATGACCTTCGAAGAGACAACGGCAATGGTGAAAGTGGGAAAAATAACAACCAACCTATTGAGAATAAAAGAAGGAGTTAAGCAAGGAGATACCTTATCAGCAACACTATTTAATATAGCTTTAGATGGAGCAATTAGAAAAGCAAAAGTGGAAGGTATTATAAATGTGAGAAATGTACAAGTTATCGCATATGCGGACGATGTGACAATTATAAGCCGGACAAAGGAAGACCTGATAAAAGCGGTAATGAGATTAGAAGAAGAAACTAAAAAATGTGGATTAAATATAAATGCGGAGAAAACAAAATATTTAAAATACAGTAATAATAGTAGTGACGATTTTATTAAAATTGGAGTCCATAAAATACAAAGTGTACAAAAATTCAAATATTTAGGTGCAATGATTTACAACAGAAATTTCAAAGCTAGTGAGAAAACAAAACAAAGGATACAAGACGGATACAGAACTTATTACGCAAATAAAAAATACATTAATAGTAAATATTTAAGTGTAACGGCAAAAATACAAATTTATAAAACAATAATAAGACCGGTAGTGGTGTATGCGGCTGAAACATGGACGCTAACAAGAAAGGAAGAAGAAGATTTAAGAGTTTTTGAACGCAGAATAGCTAGACGAATTTTAGGTCCAACGAAAACAAGTGAAAACGAAATTAGACCAAGAATGAATTTTGAAATTAGAGAACAAATGAAGGGAGAGGACATCGTTAACTATATAAAAGCACAAAGAATAAAATGGTTGGGTCACGTCATGAGAGCAGAAAATACAAAAGCAATAAAGACAGCGACAGAATGGAAACCACAGGAAAAACGAAAGAGAGGAAGACCGAAGATTAGATGGATTGATGATGTGATAGAAGATTTAAGAAGACTCGAAATAGTAAATTGGAAAGATAAATGTCAGAATAGGAAGGAATGGGCAAAAGTGGCAGAAGAGGCCAAGTATAGTAGAAAACTACTCGATTAAAAGAAGAGTAAAAATGGGTGTTAATCCGTCCCAAGATTTGGATTAGGAAAGCCTGAAAAGCAGCCATAACTGCTTGCGGTTAAAGTGCTTCTATATATATATATATAATAGATATCATTTATGACAATAGCCAAAAGACCAAAAGAATTCAGTCGTTATATCTTTAGGTCGCTATAAATTGTTACGGTATTAAAAGAATTTTACGACACCCACCCAAGGTGAGCATCGCACCACGGAATCAGTCCTGAAAAACTGGCACACTTGCCCTGAAATCGGTTCGAAATAGGCTAATAGGCCAC